>CM068987.1:25226428-25503309 GCA_035357415.1 Ophraella communa
AAAGTTCCATATTATGCGTTACCAGAAAAGATTGAAGAAGAGCTCGATCGTCTTGAAAAAAAAAAGGAATAATTTCAAAAATGGAGTACAGCGAGTACATCTGTTGTGCCAATTGTAAAAAAAACACATTTCGTCCGTTGATTCCAATTTGTGTAACATAAATTTAGAGGTTTTTTTTAATAATTCAGATAACATAGCATATTCCAAATTGTTAACATAAAAAAAATCATCTGTCATCTCGTTGCCGTTAGGTGTATCATTTGAACTGCATTCTTCCCCTGGACAAACGTCTTGCAACTGGTTTTGTGATGTAAAAATTTCTCTGGCTTCTTTTTGAGATGATTCACTTGCTACAACAGTATTTACACAATCTGCAAACGTATTATTTGGTTCCTTCAGTTGTATCAATCTTTCTACCCAAGCTGGGTTACGCAAACCACTGATAAATTGTTGTCGCAAATGCGTATTTACCGTAGAGGCTTGACATGCATCACATTTAAAATTGCAATTTCTACTTAGATTTTTTAAATCCGCAACGAATTCCATTATACTTTCCCCTTCTCTTTGAATCCGCCTTGAGAAGCGATTTTGTTCCGCAATAGCACTTGGTGAAGGATGTAAATGTTCCTTGATCATAGTAATTAACTCATAATATTTCTTGGACGTCGGTTCCTCAGGACTAGTTAATTTGTAAAGCAACTGAAGTGTTTTTGTACCCATGCAATGAACTAACCATTTTTTTTTTGTTTTCTACAGCTTAAGAGTTTCCAGATAACTTTTTCATATTAAAGAAATTTTCCAATCTTTTGATAAAGATTTCAAACGTTTCATTATCTTCGCAAAATACGATAAACTCGTATTATCTTCTGACCGTGGAAAAATTACATACCATTTTAAATTTTAAATGAATGAGATTATGCATTGTATGGTTATTCAGATCTTTAAAAAATATTATGCAATAAGTAATAATTTGCAAATTTCTCTGTAAAATAATCTGACTATCATTTCTCGATTTAAAGGGTTAGTAAACATACCACCTTCTACAGCATGCCAATAATGATCGCGAGCTTGTTTAATTTGAAATTTAATCACTTTTCTTACTTTCGCGAAATTTCATTTGTATTACTGAAAATTAAATCTGACAAAGTAGAATTATTTCGTTTTGAGATTACGATTTATTGTTTTATTTTTGGTGTATACTGGATGGATATGTTCGAGCTTTATTCATATCTTTTGTTAGGAAATATTTAAGCTGGAATTATGGTAAAATGGTTAATAAAATGTATTTTATGAACAATGTTACAACTTCTACCTTTAGTTTTAATATAAAGTTTTTAACTATATCATAGTATCGTAATTAAAAGGAAATACTTTCATCTAACTTACAACAGTTTAATTAAAAACTTTTGTATAAGCTGGATTATTAATTAATTTGGGTGACATTAAAATTTTTAATATCGCGAACTACATGCATAGCGGAATTTTTTACATGATTTATAAAATCTTTAGATTAGATTTATTTCTGCATTTTTTGCATTTTAAACAATATATTTTAAGGTTATATCATTTTATTTTTTCCATAGCTAATGTTAAAGTGTTGCTATAACAACTATTTTGAGTTGATAAATTATCACTTTAAACGTAAGGGTAGATAAAGTGAAACTTTAACAGCAAGAATAGATAAAATATTCTAACTTTCTTTATTCAATAAAATTTACAAATTCAAACACATTAAGAATTAAAAACAACTGAAATTTTACAATTAACATTATTAGAAATATCTATTTTTGGAGTATTATAACTTGTACTCGTTTGCTTAAACACTTGATTCGAGGTAGGTACTGGATTGATTTTCAGGTCCGCCAAGTATACACTTGAATACAACAATCTTATTGCTTATTGACTCTTCAATGTAAGATTCTGCAACGGATAACGATTTCCATCGACCTAAACGCTTAAGTTTTACTAGATCAGCTTCAGAATTTGCGAACATAATAGCTGAAGAACGACGGAAACAATGCCTCGTGTACGTTTCTGAATTTGCAAGTTTCAAAAAATCTGCAATCTTCTTGGGGATATTATATATTAGTGATAATCCCCACCGGTTGAGTAGTGCACTTTTGCTGTAGGTAATTCACAAAAAATTTACTGTGAGGTACGTTTTTGGGGCGCAAGGCAATATACACTCAGGTGCAATAAAAAGTTTCCAACAAATATTTTTAAGGTTTAATAGAGCAGGCACAAAAACTGTATTCTTGTATTCTTAACGTCATAAGCATCTAAAAAACCAAAGAAAACAATACAAATGGAGTAGGTGGGTATATTTATTCACAAAAAGCAGCTAATGTTTGAAGAGATAAGATCCCTACGGCCTGCTAATGATATGCCAGCCCATACTATAATTGTCCACCATCTGAGTATAGGCAAAACCTTTATTCATCTGTGAACAGTACAGCACTCCATTGCTCCAACGTCCATGCCAAGTGATTATGAGTAAATTGTAGCCTAGCTGTTCGATGACGCGGTAGCAATTTTGGTCCATGTGCTGGTCTACAAGCAGTTAAACCTACCTCCACTAACATTCTGCGAACTTTCCACACATTTACATCAACGCCGCGAACCTAAGTTGATTTCTTGCTTCAACAGACGTAGAGGTGCGGTTTCGTAACGTACGTAAGGTTAGGAAACGACCATCAACGGCCGTTGTTTTTTGTTTCTTGCCACATCCTGGCCTTAGTGTATTCCTATCAGTTTCTCTAAACCTTTGCACACATTTTCGAACCGTTGTGTGGGTGCATTGAAGGAGTCTAGCGACATAACTCAAACTGCGGCCATCTTCCACAAGAGCTACAGCTTTTGCAGAATCTTCGGCGCTTAAAGGCATCAGGAGACGTATAAAATAGGACAATATTCAGAATAATTAAAAAACTACGATACAATCACAAAAACTGTCACACAGCAATGTTTATCTGTCAATGAAATTGATACGTTAGTCACATATTTTTGATAAATGAAAGAAATTGCACACCGAATAATCCAATAGCACATGGAATCAATTCTAATGGTTGATATACAGTGAGAGGATAGGTGGTCATTGTTTTATATACTTTTTATTGCACATGAGTGTACTGTCTCACAGTTTCCAAGAAACTCACTCCACTTTTTTTGTCAGTAATACAAAACGACCTATCCTGCTTGGTTTTAGTATCAGATAATGAAACAATTATTGCCGATTTTCTGTCGTTTACATTAAACACTTCTAATTTTTACAATTCATCGGGCTTAGTCGCTTTATGCACACCAAAAATAGCAATAACCTTCATCAACAAATAAACGTCATCAGGAGCTTCTGTCAGAAATTTAATAATGTCATCTGACTCCAGGATTTTGGACTTCTTAGCTTTGTATCCTCCACTCAAGTTTGTTAGTAAGGTAGTTAACTTGCTGAATTTAGAAATGTCACAATTTTCATTCACATTTTCACACTGTATAAATGGATTTCATTTCAAATATATATACTGGAACAAGAACCTGGAAAAATAAAAAACAATAAAATATTAAATTACGTATTAATGATTAATCCATTATCTTTATAGTATACAATTTATATATTTCTTAATTAATTGTTGATATTTTAGTCACTTCTGACATAAATGACAAGTTTAACTACATATTTTGTTACCCCAAATGTGGCACAACACATGTAGGACGTAACTGATCTTCAGAAAAAAGTTACGCAACCGTGTTTATGTTTATCTTGAATATAACAAACTTGATCTTTGCCTTAACAGCAAAAGCTTTCGTATTATATTCCACAAACATGATATAACTTCTTATAAGTTGTTTGTCGACCCTTATTATATTTCCTACTACAACTGACATCCGATCTATGTCAAATCTCCGAGTATTATTCCTAATTTTGTGTTTGTACGTAACTCTGCATCTTCGTTTTTAATAAAATCGTAGCTTTCATGTCGACTACTGTTGACGAAATATCAATTTCATGAAAACTATGCAATTTTCGAGATACAGATAGATATTTTTTATATAAATTATTATAAATTGCGGAGCTTTGAATTGAACGCTCTTTATATATAGGAGGAGGAATTTCAAAAGAAATAGAGTAGAGTAGTATTGGGTTTTTATTTTTTCTCTACAATTTGGAATCTTTCTGAAAATTCCACATTAATATTATAGAATTTATATTAAAACTACTTCTGTTACTACTACAACTTATAGCGGTAATCCTTTTAGAATGGCATATTTCAGAATTGTCTTAAGACATCCAGTATTATTCTTGCAATTTAAAACATATCGCTCTACTACCCACTTTGTCTAAAATAATGAAAAGATTAATAAAAAATCGTTTTCTTCCCCACATAATCTATCAACAATAAATTCTATTCAGCTACCATATTTTACTATTTTGCAAAGGCATTTGACTGCGTTAATCACAAGATTCTATCAGGTAAACTTAATTTTTATGGCATGAGTTGCCTTCGGTAGAAATGGTTTAAATATTTTCTTAAAAATAGAAGGCAGGTTGTACGAGCTAATGGTAAAGACTCCAATAATCTCCCTATATATAATGGTGTACCACAAGGTTCAATTTTAGATCCAATCCTTTTTCCGTTTTTTATCAAAGATGCGAAAATTACTCTGCAGTGTAACCAGTGTAACCCGTAGAAGTTTGGATATAGCAAAGTTACAATTAAACATTAACAGAGATTTGCTTTCTATAAAAGTCTTGTCAGATTCAAGTAGATTTTGTTTTAATGTAGCTATATCCTACAACAGTATTTTACAATCTCTAATATGCTCAAAAATATTCTAAAATTAAAAAATCAGCTCGATTTCTTGGCTTCTTCATTGGCGAATCTCTTAATGTTTAAATTGAGCATATCGGTACCTTATCTTAGAGATTATCTTCTGCATGTTTTGCTATTAAAACTACGAAAGAAGTTACACCTTCAACGGCATTATAAGCTTATTTTTCTTTATTTGAATCTCACCTTCGCTATGGTTTGTGTTTTGGGGGTTCCTGTACTTTACATCATTTTGAATCCATTTCTACATCACAAAAGATGGACATTCGTTATATATTTGGGTAAGTTAGTAGTTCCCATTGTAGATAATTTTTTAAATCGTACAAAATTTCAACTCTTCCAGCTCTAGTTGTATTAGAGTATGTTTGCTTGGTTCGTAAATCAATGGAACAACAACTGATATTGCATCGTTCAATAAGTCCTGGGACTAATCCAGAGATGGCGTGATGCATGTGAAATCAACCTTATTTTTTAAAAGTACCAATCTACAAGTGACATATGTGAAAACAAAGCTACTGTGGGGAGAGTGACGCTCCCTTTGCATTTGTTCAAAAAATGGAAAATAACGAATATCGTGTGTTAATAAAACATTGCTATTTAATGGAAAAAAATACAGTGCAAGCTCAGCAATAGCTAAAAAGTGTTATCCAGGCTCTGTTCCATCGAAAACAACGATTTGTCGGTGGTATGCTGATATAAGTGAAAAAACAATGGCCAAATTGAACGAGTTGGGCTTCGATTTGCTTCCCCACCATACTCTCCAGATCTGGCCCCCAGCGACTACTGGCTCTTTGCGGATCTCAAAAGGATGCTCCATGGAAGAAGATTTGGCTCGAATGAGGAAGTAATAGCTGAGTCTGAAGCTTATTTTGAAGCCAAGGAGAATTCCTTCTACAAGCATGGTATCGAAAAGTTAGAAAAGCGTTGGAATGATTGTATCGCACGCAAGGTGATTATGTTGATGAATAAAAAATAATTTTTCAAAAAACCGTGTTTTTTCTAGTTAGTCCCGGGACTTATTGAACGATGTAGAACAACATAAAGATTTTGTTACAATTATTGTAATTTTGTACAATTATACAAAAAGTATTTTTTCATATCTGGTTAATACAATCACTTTTGGTAACGTTTTTCACCATGGTGGTGGGAAAAACTGAAACACTCAAGAAAAATAACAAGAAAGACCTATAACAAAGTAAAAAATGTAAAATCCGAACTGAATACAAAAGAAAACTCAAAGGATTTATCAAAGTTTCCAGATGAAAACCTATTTCAAAAGAGGGACATATTTTAAGGCTCCAAAAAAATACAGCTTAGAAATTAAAAACTTTCCTGATTTCAGCACCTTTGAAATGAAAAGTAAAAAAGAAAATCCTCAAGCATTGGCTGGCTTATCATTGAGCAATTTATTGATAAAGATAAAATATGCCTTTTTCCTTATATAGAACCAAGACAGGGTGGAATCCATCCCTATCAGACTAAAAATTCCACACTTGCCAAAATAACATAAAAATATGTTATTAAAATATAAAAACTGTATGCCATAAAATTATTTATAATTATGAACATGTAACTTTTGTAGCTCTTCATGTACTTCGACCCCAAATTTAACATTTTAATTACAAAAATATCGTCCTGAAATTGTACCCCAAACTTTTCGCATTAGATATTTGTACCTGCGGTGTATTGAGTGTATTCAACATACTAATTACAAAGTTTGAAGTTGGGATAAAAATTTTGTGGCAGCTTTGAATAATTTTAATGATTATTGCTCTATATAGAACTGAATTTTTGGTAGGTAGATAGGTATGTAATTATGTATAAAATGGAGATTAGGCTGATTTTACCATTGGGAAAATATTTGCATTAACTGTACCTAAATCAAAGCCATGCAATGTAAATAAAATGTTTGATCATTGTTTCAACTAGATCAAATGTAAAGTGCAGTGCTTTCATCAATTATTTTTATTGGTGGCTATTCCAGAGCATATCTCACAGATGCTTAATAGGAGGCTAATTGCTGACCAATCCATTGTGTTGATTTTTACTTCGGCTAGGTACTCTTGCACGATATTTTCCTCCATATTGATACAAGCACATACCATAAATAATGTTTTTCAAGGCGTTAATTCAGTAAAAATAACGATCGACCAAGTGTCGATGCTGAAAGATTTGGTTATCGATTGGAAAACCGAAGTTAAATATTTGGTAGGCATGTTTGACAGCAACTTGAAATCTTCATAGACTTGAAACTATACTTCTGCAGAGGGCACTTGACTGCGACTCTGACGACTTTCCTCGGGCCAAACGGTTAAAACAGGTTCTTGTGGACCATAATTAATTGACTGACGAGACTCACTTGTACTGAAAAAATTCCAAATGCAACGTAAAACCACCTAGGTTCACTTATAAATAAAGGGTAAAAAATTTTCAAAAACTAGCCCAATTCACCATCCAAGATCCAAGAGAGTTTTTACACTGGTAGAAGTCGATTTTTAACAAACAAAATCTAGACTTATCGGAGAAGAATATATCAGACCGTTCTTGATTTTTCCATCTTAGATGTTCTCTAGAAAATATCAATCTTGTTCTTCGATGTGCTAGTGTCAATATTCAAAAACTCTTCGTTTTAACAAAACAAAAGTTATAAAAATATTACATATTCTGGAAGTATTTCCAATAAAATTTCAAAAATAATATCTTCGGCAACATCAATTAATATCATTTCAAACACAAAATAATGTTGGTACAAAATTGTTAAATGTAAAAACAAAATTACCTAAATTAAAAAAATCTGGTGTTTACAAAATTAATTGTCCAAAGTGTAATGCTGTATATATAGGTTAAACACAAAGAAATTTTTAAGTAAGATTTAACGAACATTTAAGAGCATATAGATTAAAACAACCAGATAATTCAAATTATGCAAAACACCTACTTGAACATCCAACCTCACTCTTACACACCAATAACATCCAAATACTATTGTAATAAAAAACAAAATTTAGATTTCCTTGAAAAACTTGAAATAAAAAGACATCTAGCAGATCCACAATTTAAATTTGTTAATGAACAAATAAATCTGGGAAGTTGTCCACTTTTAAAGTGTTTGCTTTGATTGAGTCTTCATTTTATACATAGATAAGACGTAATTGTAACACAAATATATTAAGTTATTGTAAAGATCAGCATGATATAGTTTTTTCCTGATTTTCCTATATCATTGCATAGTTATACTGATCTTAGAGGGAAATACATCCAGGATAATCCCTTAGGGCTAATAACATCTAGGCTTTAATATTGTTATGCCTTATTACTTCCATACTTGGTCTAGCCTTAATACTACCTAAACATCAGGTACCTAGCTACAAACAAACAAATAGTAACTTTAATATGTCAATCTGACGATGCTAGTTGTCTAGCAAAACGGCTGTCATTGAGTTTAAAAAAGTTTTGTTAAAACGAAGAGTTTTTTATCATTCTTAATAAGATGGACTTCCAAAAAGTAAGGGTTAGTACAATCAATTTAATTAGAAAACCATCTTGGTTGGCATTTTCAATTCGTCTATAAGCTGTTATCCAGGTCGCATTTGGTAACCGCAGTATCTTTTAGCTACTTGAATGTGAGTTCAACCTTCTTCAAATAAGACAACTCCCACAGCATTTTCCTCAGGAGTAAGGTAACGATTTTCTCGATAATTGGGGTTCATTTTTTAATTTAAAAGAATATCAATGGACTGAAACAAATAGTCAGCGGTACAATTTACCAAATTTACTTGTTTTATGGCTTTGCAAAAACTTAGTTCCGAATAATATACTGAACAGACGCTGTTTTATAGTCCAGCGGTGGCTCTACAAAATTAATAATTGATATAAAAACATCTTAAAAACCAAATATGCGACAACTTTGCCGGCGAGTGTATGAAACCGGTCTACAAATGGACGCAAATAAATAAAGTGGTAGCCAATAAAATCTGAAGTGGTTTTCGATGAAACTGGAAAGTATTTGGCAGATTGATATTCGTGGGCGGTTACCTTAAAGTACATTTTCGTAGTTTTATATAACACTTATTTACATTTTACGATCCAGGGCTGGATGAGTCCTTTGGGGCAATGGGAAAGGGCCATCGCTCCGCTGGGAAAAAACTCGAGGAATTTAAGTAGGGCTCAATTTTAAGCTGAAAACCCCGAAACAAAATATTTAGGTCATAAAATACCCTGTGGAAAATCGAGTAAATATGTTACTGCGTTTGAATTGTCCGCAAAAACGGTGGCAGAAATGGTGAGCACGTTCTTTTGTTCTTCGGAATCGCCCCACAGGGATTTGCAAGATAACTGCGTATATTTCGCTAATATTTAAACACTGTCTTAAATAAAAAAAATCGAAAATAAAGTAGATCAAAATAACCTAATTATTACAGAATCAGATAAGGGAACTCAACAGTAACTTTTAAAAAAGAAGATTATAAACCTAAAGTAAATGATTTCATTCAAAATTCTAAAAAAACCATCCCAATGGTTTTGGAGAACATGTAAATTATTCAAATTATCTATTTAATAACTTTGATAAAAAATGCCTAGTAAATAAATATCCTCAATGTCCAGAATTATATGGAACTATTAAATTACATAAAGAGTCAAAACCAATTAGACCTGTAGTTTGGTATATTAACACTCCTAATACTAAAGTAGCTAAAAAATTAAATACTATAAATAATTATGGTCACATATTTGAACACTCAGTTTACATGATTTTATTTTTATAAAATTTTGTATAAGTAGGTACTTATGCCCGTACTAGACGGAGAGCCAGCGCCTAAAAAACTGTTTGGAATCACTAAGGCTAATTTTTGTACAGCTTTTTATATTCGATGTGTACACAAACATACTGCGGTCAGTCAAGCGAATCGTAGAACAGGTGGCTCAGGTAGGCAATCAAAGGTGTTATATTTGCCGAGGTATTACAATACGTTTACTAAGGCTGAAATTTATTACACATCTTTTAAATTGCATATTAATTAAAGTTATCTTTGTCAGTCAGCTGGATATGGGGACGGAGCTGGTCAGTCAGCTGATATATATATGCGCAAAAAAATTAGTCTAATGCAATTAATTTACTATACTTGAAATTTTTTTTGGGATTATTAAATATTATTTTAAACAAAAAAAAATCTGTCAGTCATCGATTTGACGGAACAATGATCGTCAGTCAGTCAAAAAAGAAATAAAATATCGGTCCCGCGCGCTTGAAACTGATGAAAATTTAAGAATGTAATTTTTGACAGATATTTTTCGCCATCGATTAAAGATTGCGAGCATATATTACGTGGTACCTCGGAAAAGCGCGCTTATAACATATCTGGCCCAGATCAAAAATGTAGCGCAGATTTTTCGAAAGAATTGAAAAATATTAATTTCAAAGAAGCTTTCGTAAAATTCCTAATTGATCATTGGGCCAACGATTAATTAGCACCATACTTTAGTATTAAAACCATTCAATTAAATTATGATCAGTGCTATCAGTATATGGTAAACGATGGCAAAGTAAATAGCAGGATTGAAGACAGTTTTTCGTGTCCATCCTACGAGGAAACAGATACTAAAATAATTTTCCATGCATGTAATATCGTACAAGACTCAAACATTATGATCCGGTGTTCAGACACTGATATTCTTGTCATAATGCTAGGAAACATGGAAAAGTTATCTAATGCATCGAAGATTTGGATTGAAGTTGGAACTGGAAACCGGCAAAGAATTATTGACGTAAATGAATTGTACAAAGAGCTCGGAAACTCTTTGTGTAATGCTATGCCAGGACTGCACGCTTTTACCGGATGCGATTTTAACCCTGCCTTCTATAAAAAGGGTAAAAAAAGACCTCTGCGACTGCTTCGTCAACGGGAAGATTTTCAAAAAGCTTTCGCCGATCTGGGGTTTCTGAACGACGATATGAGGAGTGAGGTCTTCGAGAAAATTGAAGAATTTTTGTGCCACTTATACGGCATGAAAAAAATTAAATCTGTAAATGAGGCACGGTTTGTTTTATTTTCGAAAACATACAAATGCTCCAGTGACGTCACTGATTCGTTCAAGATTAAAATAAAAAATGTTGATGGATCTAGTATGCCACCAAGCCAGTCAGAATTATTACAACAATTTTTAAGAGCTGCTTACATATCAAATATTTGGCGCAATGCACATGCAAAAATAACAACTGAACTTTCTCCAATCGATTCTGGCTGGAAAGTAGTCGAGGAGAAGTACGAGTTCGATTGGTTTCAAGGCGATCAATTACCTCGATTGGTGAACGATGTCGTAATTCAACCTCAACGCGAAAATTCAGGTATGTCAATAATGGGTGAAAAACTAAAAAATAATAATTATTATTATCATTATTTATAGCAATTACAATCATTTTTCAGATTCACTATCAGAAACCACCGACGGCGACATATTTGAACAAAGCGACATCAACGAATTCGATGAGTCCGAGGACGAATTCGAAAATGAATAACTAATTAAGTGATCGTATTTTTACATTGTACATTGTTTATAAAAAAATAAATAATTTTAATATTCTATTATCCTTAATAAATTACGTGTTAAAGTTCGATGATAAGCAAGCCTGCACCTGCGATACTGAGCGCGCGAGTGATATTTTTATTCGTTTACTTACTGACTGACGGGTATTGTTCTGTCAAATCGATGACTGACAGGTTTTTTTATATTTAAAATAATATTTAATAATCCCAAAAAAAATTTCAAGTATAGTAAATTAATTGCACAAGACTAATTTTTTTGCGCACATATATCAGCTGACTGACCAGCTCCGTCCCCATATCCAGCTGACTGACAAAGATAACTTTAATTAATATGCAATTTAAAAGATGTGTAACAAATTTCAGCCTTAGTAAACGTATTGGAATACCTCGGCAAATATAACACCTTTGATTGCCTACCTGAGCCACCTGTTCTACGATTCGCTTGACTGACCGCAGTATGTTTGTGTACACATCGAATATAAAAAGCTGTACAAAAATTAGCCTTAGTGATTCCAAACAGTTTTTTAGGCGCTGGCTCTTGGACTATACCTATAGTTAGGACTTGAGATTGGTCTCGAGCTTGAGTACGACTTGAGACAGGGTCTGTATACTATAATAGAATCTCGAGCTGATCGAAGGATTACTGCGCTTGCGTGACTTGAGGCAGGTCCAAGTCTGGTAAAGACCAACCTTAGGCACGATTTGTATGTCTTCGGTTTTTATCGACAGCATTCGTCATCTGTTATCTTTTATAAACATAGAAAAGAGGGTTAGGTTAGGTTATATTTTTGAAGTGATTGGATGGATATTGAAAATTTTGAAGAGTTCTTAGAATTCATATACTTTGTTGAGGAAATGCCAGATATTTGCTTACCAAAACGGTATAGTCGAAATGCGGCAAATCCTATGGAATTCTATAGTTATTTACCTCATTTTAAGTTGATATCCCAAAATAAATAAATATATATGTATGTAAAAATTCAAAAACAATTGAAAAAACGCTAAACTACAAAATGAATATCATAAACACATCAACTAAACGTCAGTCATTAAATGCTGGCCGACGTAAATTTATTAAAATTACTAGAATTTTGGTAGCAACACAAAAAGTTACAAAAACAACCAAGCCGGATCTCAACTTGCTCGAGAATACACGAAGTCAGGACTATAGTATAGCAGTTAAACTTGAGACGAAGTCTGGCTTAGCGAAGCTCGTCTCAAGTCGGAAATTAAGTAGGGACTATAGGTACGAGCATTACTGAAGCATAATAAGGAAGAAAGGAAATGTTGGGGATAGGGGTGCATCGACATCGGGGTCATTTAGCACCCAGGAGAATTTGAATTTTTTATTTTTAATATTTCTATATTTTGTGGTATAATCCAATTTCTTTGATGAATTTTTAAGAGATTATTAGCGGATTCAGAGGTAGAAGACATTATATCGTTAAAGAAATTGGTTTTTAAGATTTTATTTCATATTTGTTGAAGTTTTCTGCAGTCTGCGATTATATGTTTGATAGAGATGTGGGATTGACAGAAGGGACAACTAGGGAGAAGATCATTTCTAAGATGGTAGGAGTGAGAAATGTAAGTATGACCTTTGGCTAATCTTTTTAGTATTACGTTGCTTCTTCTTGTAAAACCATTAAAGTGAAAAGAGTCAAAAAAATTGTTTTTAATAGCGTATAGTTTGTTTTTACCATTTTGTTTTGTCCAGTCGCTTTGGATATATTGGTCGATTATGAGAGAGAGGAATGCATTTAATTCTTTAGAGTTGTATAACAAATAATAAGGAATTCCATCCACACATGCTTGTTTGGCTAGCTGATCTGCCATTTCGTTGCCAGTTATGTCCTTGTGACAAGAAACCCACATAAATGTAATATCGCGTTTTCTTAATTTGGAGATGTATAATAGATCTTGAATCTGATTAGATATTGGGTGGTTTGGAGAGAGATTTTGAATTCCTTAAATTGAATTTAGGGAGACTGTGATAATTACTAACTAAGAAAATCTGACTATATTTATTGGCTTCCCGAATGGCTAACAGTTCTGCAGTAATGATATAAATTTCAAAATGATTGCATTGTTTTAAAGCCCTTTTTCCTTTAATAATGTGTGGATGCACCCAGATGTGTTGCGCATTCTCCAACGCGCCTAGGTATGCTTCTGATCAGATAGTCAATGTCCTCCTGTGGTATCTCATTCCAGGCAACCACCAACTCCTCTCGAAGTTCTTCTAGAGTCTGAGGAAGACGTTGCAAATTGAGCAATCTCCTACCCATCATATCCCACACGTGCTCAATGGACTAGTTTAGTAGGATCATATTAATCAAAATGATAGCAATATATATTTAGGATAAGATACCTACTTACTTATATTGGTATTCATTTTGCAAGTAATTTTTCTCATTTCGTAAAATTTAGCAATAAATAATTAGTAAGTTTTAAACGTAGCGCCAACTAATAACCAATAATGAAGTGTGTTTAAAAGTCAACGTTGTCACAGTTTAGCTACGTTCGTTTCAGGTATTCTCAAAGAACTGGCGGCACAAAGCATCGTGTTCTGTGACTAACTGATTGTACCAGTTGACAAGAGGAGAGAAAATCGTGTTTATCTGTAATAAAGAAACAAGACCCCTAGTCTTGACGGTGATAGAATAGAACAGCCAATAGAAAGTTCTATTGAAAATGCCAAAACCGTATTTTTGAAATTCGTTCCCTCGCTGTACCGATAGAAGGGTTGCTCCCCGAGAGAACAATTACTTCTATTTGTTATTTTTGAAGGAACCGCTATAACACCAAGAGAAGGTGTTAGGGATTTTTATTTTCGAACCAAAAATAGTATAGAAGTAATTTTTTTCATAAACCAAACACAACCGAACAACAAATTAATCTAACGAAAATAACAGAATATTTTGTTTAGTGTTTTACTCCTTATTTGATAAAGTGTCAATCAGAGAACAAAAATATCGATATGTTTATCTCTTTTTAATGACAACAAATAAGAGAGAGAGAGATAAGTTTCTCGGTTAATATTAAAGCATATTGACAACATCGCAAATTTTCTACCAATCTTATTGAAACACGTCACTTACCACTTATGACGTATGTAACCATTAAATTTAAATTTTAAAAGCCGATCATGGCTAGAGGATTAATTTTATAAAAATTTTATTTGTACAGTTCAACCACTAAAAACCTATTTTATAAGATACAAATATAAAAAAAATCGAAGTAAATCATCCATCTCTCAAAAGTGACTTGGTAGTTGAAGAAAGGAAAAAACCAATGTCAATGTCACCAATCAATTTATTCATAAAAATAGTACTGTTGTTACAAAGCTACTAGTTTCGGTCTGAATTAAAAGACCATCATCAGGCTAAAAAGAATACAACGGGAAACATCAGAAAGAACATTACATAAATTAAGTAATCTTACCTGTATGTAGTACACAGATTTCAATTAATTGGAATGTATTGTGGTTACAAATTTTACTATCAAATTGAAGTTATTAATGACATTGAATTATAATCATATGCATAATAGTTATATTCAATAAGGTGACATGGAAAATAAAAATAAAAATTGATAAAATGGTTATGAAAAGGTAGAAATTAATTAATCAATTCCATCTCAATTAGATAGAATTGAGGAAAAGTCCATTAATAGAGGACAATTACCTCCAAAGTATAAAAGACGTGGAGGAGGAGAGTTACCTGTGGAACTTTTAATTCTTGCGATCTTCACGGTCTGTTGTTCTACGGGGGCGTCCAGAGCCCCTTGCTCTTTGCGAACGGCCTTCTCGAAGCCATGCCTGACAACACCTAACCATGGTGTCTACACTTATTTGCAATCTAACTGCAATTTCCCGAAAAGAAAATCCAACCCCTATCAAACTCACCAAGTTACCGAAATCGTACAGATCTCCGTACCCTAGGCATCGTAACCAATCGTAAAGAATGCCAAGAACCAAAATCCGCAAAATTTGGATCTTTACTACGGCTACAATATTCATTTTTGGATTTTTAGTAGGTTTCAAAAAAAATTTTTATCAATTGTTTATTTCAGTAAAATAAATAAATTCACCAAATTTTATTAAAATAAAACCATTTAAACTGGGTGTTTGGATTTTTATGTCGCTTAGGTATTGTAAAGATCAGCATGATATAGTTTTTTCCTGGTTTTTCTATATCATTGCACAGTTATACTGATCTTAGAGGGAACTACATCCAGGACAATCCCTTAGGGCTAATAACATCTAGGTTTTAATATTGTTATGTCTTATTATTTTCATAATTAGTCTATTAACACTACTTAATCAATATCGGCAATTTTTTTGAATAAATAGTGGAAGTTTTAATTTAAAAAATTTAATTTTTAATATTCTTAGGATACCACAATCAATTTCCTTAAAACAGAAGCTTATTCTTCGATGCTTAAATATTTCATTCAATTCTGTTGCGAATATTTTTTAGCTTATAAGCCAAAGCGCTGCCGTATTTGATTTCAAGTGTTTCTCATTATTATATGTAGGTACGAGTTGAGTGAATCGAAAGGCCACTTCCGGTTTTAGTTTAGACTCTCTCTGTGTAAATTTTACTATAGTGACAACTGTGCTTCCTGGTTGGATTCATTTAAATAAAGGAGGGAATTCAATTTTAGAAGTTAGCCATCAGGTACTGCGCATTTCGATTAACATCAAAGGAATGCAAAGTACATTTAAATGTTACACAGAAGAAGTAATTGCTATATAGATGGTCTTAGAACTGGACTTTGTACAAGGTGTTGGTAAAAAAGACATCCGGGGTTAGGAAAGCAAAAAATCTAAAAAGGTTATTGAAATTATTTATTTTTAATAGGACATAATTTGAAATATATTGTGGGGTTATATTTTGTTATTTCTATAAAATTATTTTTTGTCAAGGTATTTTGTATTTTCAAATTAACTATGGCTTATGTGAAACGTGTTGCCTATAGCAGTACGCCTAAGACAACAATATGACCTCCCACAATATTTTCTCAAAAACAAATATGACGCCAATGAAGTTGAATTAAACCAGGCTGCTCAAAGCAATGAGATTTTTTATGATAAAAAAAAACAAATAACGAAAGAGATACTTAATGTAGTTCCTCCGGTCCCTGTATGACGTCACCTGTTCAGGTTACGTGTGTAGGTTCGAGTTCTATGAATATTACCTCCGGTCAAATGCTGTGTTTTGTGAGGTTAAAGTTCTGAAAGTCACAGCTGATGAGAGCAAATTTGGAAGTGGTTGTTTTATTTAAACAAATTTCCCGAATTAATTTATGTTTGAAATAAACAGAAATTCAAAAAAGACATTTATTATTCAATGTCGCTGAAAAAAATGCATTAGAAAGATTCCAAAATGAATTGATGTTACAAGTGAGTACAATTTTTTTATAATTTTTTTATTTCTATGGAATGTACCTTAAATTAAGATATAGCGTGTTCTTTGTTATAAAACAGTATTCTTCAATTGAAATGTATGAATGTAAAAATTCCTGAATATCCTGTTCTCTCTTCCAAGAACAAACTACATCAAAGTTGTAGCACGTGTTAATTCAATTAAAACCTTTATGAGACGAATAAATTTGACAATAATTATGGATCTCGTACAAATGAATTAGTGACAAAAAAAAATCAGTGCGAAATTCTAGAGTTCATCGAAAATGTTAAATATTAAAATAGAGCAATAATAATTGTTGAAATTCTAGAGTTTATCACAAATGTCAAATATTAAAATAGAACGATAATAATTGATATCACCTTAAAAATGTTCAGAATTTGGTCCATGCATGTATGTTGTAGAGTCCTGGTACTTAATTCTTGCTAAAGATGTGTTGGAGCAAAATGGCCCCACCTCAGATGTAGAATCCTTACAACTGTTGTCACCTTCCAATGGACAGGAATATGTTCCTTGAGACTTAAATAACTTGCCTGTCCTCCTGGAACTGCTAGTATTGGATGCCAATACACTTTGGCCCCAATTTCTTGTCAGGTAGGTTGAATTTTTATGAAAATACACTTCTACACACACACACTTTATCGTTTTAAGCATTTATCTTATATGATTATGCGTTAATTGTTTAATTTCACATACAATATTTTAATTTTATCAGGACAAATTTTCTTACCCTCTTTTCGCTTTCAGGAACAAAAAACAAGAGAGCGATTCAAGATTCAACAAAACCCTGGTTACCAATAATTCTTTTGTTTTCCCAGCTTTCCTTTTTGAACAAAAATAAATAAATTTATATTGGCAGTGAAAGCAAAGTTACTAAAAAAATTCAGTTTTTATGTTGGTGACTGGTAAGCTCAAATGATGTTTGTTGAAATTTTGTTGTACAAGGTGATTTTATTTTAGTGAGATTTGGAATTCTAAAATTATTCCTCCCGTTTTTTGGAGTGGTCACAAATTTGTCCTTAACATCTAGAAATTAAAACTAATCAATTATTTTCAAGGTACAATTTAAGAAATTTATAAAATTTATAGAATAATTATCTGGAATAAATTAAACTCATCTTGTAGTTTTTCTATTATCTTTCTATCTATTAATTTATTTTCATTAAAAAAATCGAACAAAGATTTATAATGATTTTTAATTATTGTTTCCCCCCGAGTGTTGTACACCAATTCAGTATCTCTTTTGTAATATTTATAAATAAACATGCTCATTTGTATCCTACTCCTAATGCAACCGTAACAATATGCGTTTACAAAATGAGTTTTATTGATGTCTAATAAAAGTACAAATTAATTAATTATTTTATATTTTTTCCAATGATTAATTTATCCATCATGACACAAAATTCTATTCTTCTATCTGGACCATCATCAAATAATTCCTGTAGAAGTTCGATATTAAAAGGATGCCATTTAACCAATATTAATACTTTGTGTAACTACTGTTATTCTACTGACATTGAAATCACGACTAACCTTACGAACTAAAGTGTGCACTTCTTCTTCAAAAGCAAGTAGTTTTGTATCATCATTTACATAAGGACGACCTGATTGGCTTGCATTTTTAATTGTACCAGTTTCTCGAAATTTCTTCTCAATCTTATTCACTGCTGACTGCATTATTCGTCTTTCTGGATATTTTTCATCAAATAATTTATATAGCTCCATCTGAGTTCACGATATGTCTCCATAGCCAATTATCAAGTATTTCAATTCTTTGCTCTACACTTAAATTCATAACTACTTGACAATTTTAAAACTGGCACCAAATAGAGGGAGTTGCATTTATATTACTGTAAACATCCCATTATAATAGATCCTCCGGTATAATGTAGATTTTTTTATAAAATGTGAAATTTTAAAATTAAAAATCTACATATTTAAGCTTTTTGTGAAAAAGTCGTTTGGTTTTGGAAATATGGAATTTATTTCATACTTTTCGCCCACACTGTATATAACTTTTATTTAAAGTCGGTTTCAAAACACATTTACTCTATATTCTATCGGTAAAGGTCCAGCTTCACCTCCATTACCCAATAAATTATCAGTTTTAATCAAAATAATTGTATTGTTCTTGTATATAGAGAATATCCAAAACGTGCATTATGCAGATACCTACTTTGAGCTTGCATATAAGACGATAACAGGCAGCCCGATTGTACTATTTTCCACTAATACCACAACATGTGTATGCATAATTTATATCCCTAGTCTCTTTAACGTTTTAATAATGAACTGGCTGGTTGTTGGTGAATAAACTTTGTGCGGAATTATTATTTGTTGAATTTTGCAAGTGTTATATAGCAGATAACTTTTGATATAGGACATGAGATACAATTTACAGCGGCATAACTTCTTGAATATGTTTTATCGTTGAGTATCTTGGGAACGGTTTGTTATTCGGGAAATAAATGGGAATTTTAAGTAGGATGGACCCATAAATCCATAAAACAATAACTATTATATTCATTATATTGTTATTTTTTATTTGAATATCAAAAAAAGACAATCTCGTTGAATAATTAGTATAATAAATGTAAATAAAAAATGTGATAGTTCTGGTTTTAACGATATTATTTTCTACAAAACTCTTATCAATAAATATAAATTTTAGAATATTTTAATATGAGTGTATGACATCCTTTAGATCTATAAAAGCCCAAAATATTCACAGTTAGTCGCCTTTTTGTTGAAAAACAAAAAATGAAAGGGTCACCATTGTCTCGTTCTCTTTCAAAAAATGTATTAAAGAAGCTATAAGTACTTTGCAGCGACTATTTAGTTGTTTTGACATTTTTTTTTACTTATTACACTGTTTTTGGTTCTTTTATATTACAAAATAACAACAAGAAAGAATAACACAAAAACCACAAACAAAATGACAAATACAAAACTAAATACACCGAATACGGAACTACGAATAGAAATGAAAGCAAATATACTCCCGCCAAAACTTATTAATATTTTTAACACAACCATAGGATGGCGCTGATCGTTGCGTCTACTTATTTTAATTGTTGTATTTTTCGGAAGAAGTCTCTCTACTAATACTATTAACGACAATACTTTTTAATTTAACAGATCTGTATCAATCTGTATTTGGTGAGAAACAGTTTTAAGAAAATTAAGAAAAGAGACAGTAGTTCTGAGAATCAGGAAAAGAGCAGCAGTTTTGTATTCAGTTTTTTTAGTTTTGTTGGTGTATATCTTCTTTGGTTTTGTGCTTCCAAATAATTCTGTCCCTAAAATGGATTCAAACTACCAACCCCCGTTATCTAAAAGGAAATATTGTGTACCAACATGTACAAATCGTGAAGGCAAAATGCATCGTTTTCCAAAAAATGAACCAAGTGTGTTTAGTGAGTGGATTTTAAAGATACAGCATTTAAATTATAAAGACTTGTCAGTTGAAGACATTTATAAAAATATGTATTTTGTGAGGAACATTTTTCTAGTAACTGTAAAGTTTTAGGTACCAAAAGAGGTCTTATAAGAACAGCAGTTCCAACTTTAAATTTACCTGGTAAGTGAATAAATCAAATTGTAATTTATAAAGAAAGAAAACCTGTACTAGCAGATCATGCAAACGTTTTTATGCTGAAAGGACTGTATAAACAGTGGAAGCAACCATTAGCTTTTACATTTAGTGAAGGACCTCATAAATCCATGGCATTAAAAAATTTGCTGAAGGTTCTAATCTGCAAATATCAAAGTATAGGTTTGAAGGTAGTATCGACAGTTTGTGACCAAAGTGAAAATATTGTCGGAGCTATGACTGCTAATGAGTGAAACGAAGGAGGAATACTTAAAAAGAAAAGAAGAGAATAGAAATTTTGGTTTTGTGATCAATGACCAAGAAATTATTCCCATATTTGATGTCCCTCATATTTTCAAGTGTTTGAGAAATAATCTTTTGAAACATGACTTGTATTTTAAGCAAAATAAATAAATAAATCATCATTTTTTGATTGTAACCATATATATTTACTTTAGTTTCGTTGAAATGTAGCTGAACTAGGTTCTTGCCATTCTATTCGTAGTTCCGTATTCGGTGACTAAAAATACTAATCGGTGACAACGACAACGACGCGACTTGTCAATCACGGCTACCAACTTTATGTAAACAAATTTAAGTATTGTATATTGATTTATCGAATGGAACATTTAATTTGAAAGTTGGAAACGATGCTTGGCAATTAAGACGAAATTAGTGACGTGAATCAAGTTTTGTTTTGCACCAACTATATATTATTAAGGTTAACATTTAAAGATAACATTTATGCCTATTCTGAGAAACAGGTCGAAGTAATAAAAAGGACTTTTTATAAAATTGTGATTTTTGGGAGAAAAATTACGAAAACTTGGTTTTGGCATAAAGGAAGAAACTTAGAATTTCCAGGTTTTTCTTTAATGTGTAATTTGATTACTCCTTTTTATTCTCAATATAAAACATTTTTTTGTACAAAGCTTGTTTACCTTAGATTAATTACCATAGTTAGTATTAAAAACTTAAGTCATTTTTGCGGCAGTTTGACGCATTAACAGGAAATTATACAGACGCCTAATTATGTAAGTTTCCAATAAGAGCGTAGGTCTATGGATGTAACGAGGAAAATAACAGCAAATGAAGGAAAACTCGACATTGTGTTAGGAGTTAAGTGAGACCTTTTATTCCTCTTTAATTTCCGCAAAAGGCAGTGGATGAAAACTAATGAAAATGTGTTCTACTTTGAGTGCCTTCTACGTCGTTTCACTGACAGATAAAGCGACTAGAGAGAAGTACACACAGCAGAAAGTTTTTAATCTCGAGGTATTATCTAAATACTCGCGATAAATTTATTGTCTCGTTCAAGAATTCAAAACAATAGGGAATGCTCACGTTGTTCTGCTAAACTTTCACAAATATTCGGTATTAAAAAACGCAACCAACTATATATATATATAAGGAAAGAAGGAAGCTAGGGCTACGGATATTGCTTGAGAGAATGCTGAATAGTTTATTGTGTTCAGAAGGTTTACCTAACCATTAAATAGTTTTCATTGTTTTGGGGGTAATTAAACGCAGTGGCGCCTAAAAGTTAGTTTATTTCTTCGGTATATTAAGAGCTGTGGAAATCCGCAACATTTTAACAAAATATGTTTTCACATAGTACCTTAAAAAATCCAGTGGCGGTCCATATTTTGTTAAATTATAGCCCTAAAAAAAGTTGGGGGGTGAAAGTGGTGTTGATCCCCTCTGAAAATCCATAATTAATCAAAATAAATGAATGCAACTGTTTCCAGTTAATTGGGTATTCTCTACTAGTAGTTCCTATAAGTTTTCATATATCGAGATAAATAACCAAGAGTTAAAAATTTAAGAAGTAAAACTTACCTCAATAATTTATAATAAAAGTATATCTTAATAAGTTTCATCGAATCAGCAGTTACTTTTTCTTTATTACATCTAAAGTTTTCAAGTTTATAATTTTCACAGACAAACATTCAAATAAACAAAGAATGTACTTGACATCTTATCTTGTACAGGATCCATATTTTGCTATTTTATCACAGTCAAATATTTCCAATCCATAATAAGTGCAATTTCATATAACAATTCACCATTGACCTAGTTTTCTTTTCAAAAACCAAATTTATAATCAATAAAATCAAAACTATTAATAGTTTTCATATGTTTAATAAATAAACATGTAATTTTATGTAGTCAAGTTTTTAAATTAGTATTATAGAAAGGAAATACTTACAAAAGTATAAGGAGACCAATTGTAGTCTTCGATATTGAACAAATAAGTATTCCAATAGATCATGAGTACCTAAAAAACCACAAGAACAATTAAAAACATGTAATAAATATAGTGAAATATAGTGAACAAATCCTCATATCTAAAGTGTTGGACTTAATCAAACAAACTTATGATAGAACACTTAGATAGTGCATAGTGAAATGACTATTGAAAAACTTAGTTTATAAACATTAAAAAAGACATTTTATGTAACAAAAAAAAAATGTATGTAGGATAATTAAGTAAGTTTTTTATATAAATTTTAAGCTGTGAGTCCTTGATAACACAGAGAATCTCATCTTATATAATGTGTAAATAATACTAATAACAGAATCTCTTAAATGTTTAAATTTTAATTGTTAGAGTTTAAAATAGTAGTTATCAGTTAAAATAGGATTAGTTTAATGGATTTATAGTAACTTTAAGTACAATTGATAGTTTTAATTCAAATTTTAAAAGTCTAGAAAATTTGACAGCTCAAGAAATTTGTCTATTTCAAATCAAAAATTTCATAGGAAAATTTCACTTAAAAATTATATTAATGGATTTTTAGTAAATATAAGGATAAGATTTCGCTGTAAGTTATCAAAGATACTATTAGATTTGTAATTTTATTACCTTGATATTTGAGAATTTTGGTTAACTTTTAAAATTAATGAACAAGTGAATTCCGTTTTTTACGTCATATTTGTCATTTCCCTGGAAGCCTATAAAAAGGCCAGAAATTCCATGATTCACTCTCTTATGATCCTGGTAGCAGAGCAATTAACATCGTATGTATTAATTAATTATTAAAAAAAATTTTGCATTAATCAAAATCAGTTCATGTTGAATTAATACATGTAATATTAAAAAAATACATGCACAAAAGTATTCCAACATTATTAAATTACTTACCAAAGTAATAAATAGAACAAAATAAAGACGGATTCCAATAGAATTTATAAGATTAAATTCAAGCGTCATTGATACATCCAAGAGTGGGAGACATCTTGTCTTTTTGGTATGCTGTTCCATTTCCGAGAGTAAACGAAGTAGAAGCCGATCTCAGTTTTCATCACGTTGCGCATGACAAGGACAATATTTAAAAGACTCTGTGATACAAGGTACGTCCGATAGTTAAGGTTTTATATTTTTGTTTTTATTTTGTGGTAATTGTAAATGAATGTTTTTGTGTATCATCTCCATCTCCATCATATCAGGTTATTCATCAATTTAATTGTAATAAGCATATGGAAACCAATTGATAGTGTTTTTTTAATTTTTTTTTGTATGAGTTCTTTTAGAAACATTTGTTATTAAATTCATTGTATTGTAATATTTAAATATTTATTTTAATTTGAATCCTACCCAAGATAAGAGTCAGATTTCAAATTTCAATTTCAAATTAAGTAGACTGAGCTAGTTAAAATTTTGATAAGGCGCCCAACCATGGAGAAATACAAAAGAAAAAGTAAACTGTATATAAAATTAAATAATATTCAATTACAAAACTCAACTAAAACATCAGATAAAACATTTAAGAATTGTGAATAATATTATTAAAACTACCAAAATAACCCAATTTATTAAGTATAAAATCATATAGAACATTAAATCATTAAAAATCTATAGGTACAAAGTAAGGTTATAATAAAATAGACCAATTAAATAAAGCAATATAATTAAATTTGAAAATCACCACCTATTTAAATCATTACAAATTGACAAGCCCAACGTGGGGCTATTGATAAATTAACTATAGCAATCAAATATTAAATTCAGAATCAAATTAAATCATTACAATTTACAACGTTAAACCGTTTTAGAGTATGTTAAAAAAAATTATTTAAATTTTTAACTTTAGCACCCTGTATCATTTTTGTATGAACTATTGTATATAGGTAAGTGGGGTTCAATCAAAATATTTTTGATCCCAGAATCTGTGGTATAATTTATGACCATTATTTTCTGGACACCCTGTATAATAATGTATTATAATATTCATAGTTGCCTTCGGAAATGTTAAGGAAAAAGTTTTGTCATAAAATTCGTGTATACAACTCAAACTCATTTATCGTTTTGAATATAGATGGCGAGCTGATCACGGCCGCCGATTGTAAGTAACAACAAGAGAGAACGACATAAGTTTATTAAAAGTTATCCAATAAAATTATCCGTGTTTGTAGTAGAGGCAATACAATTTTGATTATATTTCAGTCGAATACAATAAAAATGCAGTAAAACATGAACGACGAGATAGAATTCATGTTAAATTCAGTGGGGATTTTTAAAGTGCTCCAAATAAAATAAGAATAGAATGCAGAACAAGTCAAATTAAACTTTAAAGTATAGCGTGTTTATCGACTTTGTCTTAACAACTTTTGAGAAGTCGTCGAGAGTTTCAACAGAGCGAAAAAGTATCCTGCAAAGAAATTGTTGCAATTTTCCGGACGCGAAACAAATGTTGCGCGATAAACAGCTATTTTGTTCTTAACTTCTGGTGATAAATTAGTGGATCTATCTGGAAGAAACTACATTTTACATTTCTCAACTATTTTAACAAAAGTTTCTAAATTCTAAAAGCGTGGAATTGAACTACACAGGATTCTTAGAGACGGCGAAAATATACTGAAAGTAAAATAGCTAAATTGTCTTTACCACACTTGGCTAAACATTCTTTTGGGGCATAAAAGAAAAATTGACTTGAACTACATTAAATAAACATTACCGGAGACCTTTCGTAGAAATTCTATTTAAACGACAATAAATTCTTGACAAAATACTTGTTATTCACCCTCCGATGTAATTTCGACGTTTAGTGCCAATGTTTAACATTGATATCAAAGGTTTTATTTCACTCATAAAAATAAAGTGACCTTTTACGATTAGATGTAAATACTCCAAGGAATTAACGATATAAAAGTGGAAGCGATGTAATAACTGATTCTAGTTAAGGAAAAAATCTGTTTCGTGCCACTTAATGCACGATTGCCATCGATCTGTATGGAAATTTTGAACGATCACCGAATTAATGCCAAATAAATTAACCCAACGTTTATTTATGTCTCTCAGTTTACTATCGGGGACTGAATTTATTAGAGATTTTTTAAGCTATTCGTAAAACAAACTTCCTTGCTTATTCCGGACTGTGTCCACAATTTTTTAATATAAACTCCACACAAAAATTAAGGCATTACTTAAATTTGCTTACAAATAATATCAAGTATGGAGAACGGTAACGGTTTTACCGATCGAAGACAATTATTGTCTGACATCGGTTACCCTTAACGTTCGACATGCTTATAAGGTTTTTTGCACGATTGATACCATTATAAATTATAAAATTATACATTTTCGTCATACTGACTAGTTTAATTCATTTTATACAGGATGGTTCAAAAAAGGTAACACCGTCTCTAGGATAGGTAAAAAACTGAAAAATAATTGGGGTTTGCTTAGTAAAATTTTTTTCTAACGCCATCCGTTTTCAAGATAAAGGGCGTTGAAGAAATAAAAAATTACACATTTCTTACGATTTTGCCGAAACTACTGGCACCATTGCAATGAAATTTTATACGAATATGTTTTGGAAGCTGATATATCCCATGAATTTGTTTTTATAACTAACTCTCATAGAGGGCGCTAGTTACACGATTCATACAACGTATTATTCAACATAACTTTTTTTAGGGTAGAATTATTAGTCAAAACTCCAAGTGAACATAAACATCGTTTAATTCTACACCAAAAAGGTACTCTTGGTAAAACTCGATATTATGTACCGTTTTCGGAATATTTTGATTTGAAAATTATGAAGTAATAATCGCTCCTGGTATAAACTAATGATAAAGTTCGCTTTTCTCTAAGTTTGCCGTGTAAAATTGACATTTATTGATTGTTATGACAATAAGTCAACAATAAATAGAGTTTTGAAACCTTGTTATTTGTAAAATTAGATATTGTTAAACAAAATGTACTCAAATGTTGAATACACCGACATGTTATTTATCTTGAAAACGGATGGCGTTAGAAAAAAATTTTACTAAGCAAACCCCAATTATTTTTCAGTTTTTTACCTATCCTAGAGACGGTGTTACCTTTTTTTGAAACACCCTGTATATTATTGTGGTTTGATAATTATATAAAAAATACATTAATTTGATTTGGCAAATATTGAAAAAAATTATTTTATATTAATGTCATGTTTATGTCAAATGAGATATGTTGACATAAATCAGAAGTATCAATGTAATGTTTTTTAAGTTTTTTTTTGTCATTAGAATAAGTGATATGAAGGGAGTGACAGTGACAGTTAGTGGAAGGTACAGTTTTTTGAAAGCACATAAAAATAAGGATTATTATGAGAAAAAGAACAGTTACGGTTTGAGATGAGAGGTTGCGAGGTGAAGGAAGTTTGACAAAGATTGAAGGAAGTTTTTTTTAAAGAAAAAAGAAAAAAGGAAGTTTGATAAGGATTGAGAGGAGTTTTTTTTTTAAAGGAAAAAAAAACCAGTACCTAGAAAAAAAAAAGTAAAAAAAAAAACTACTACGAATGAATTTATTTTGGAATAGCAGCAGCAATCGTTATTCCCACTCTAATATGTATAATTATCGGAGCAGCGTATTTTTTCCGTACTTCTAATCAAAGAAGAGTTTGAAGCATATGATTGAAATGACGACCAGCGGAAGTGGTCTGGTTTGCCTTTTCTGATTAAAAGAAGAATAGCACGTCAAATCCAGCTGGTTGAAGTAATCGTGCAAGGACGTTTTAGTAAAGTGTGAAAAGAAAAGTGGAGAGACAATATAAAACAAAGACAGTAAGACGAATTTAGTTAAGGTTAGTAATAAATTTAATTAAGAGTAGATAGGAATAGATAAGAGTAGATAGAGTGTTTATTAGGTAAGTTTTTTTTTTCTGTAATAAAAATTAAAAAAAAAATAAATAATTTTGTTCAAAAAAAATATTTTTTAAATCAATAACATTTAAAATTAAAAATTTGAAATTTAAAATTAAAACTTAAAACTTATAAAAAAAATCATTTGAGCTAGCCGAGGTTTTGAAATTAAGCAAAATTTTTTTATAATTATAAATTCAAACCATAATAATATAGATACTTTGGTTGTTAGGTAATAACTAAGGTGCATAACAACAATGGAGAATTGAGTTTTTATTTAGTTGTCAATAATTTTAAGTATAATTTTGATTATTATAAATTAAAATATGAGCGAAAGTGAATTTGAAGAAATTGAACGGGCTTGGAAAGAAGGGTGTTCCGCAATTATTCGGAAAATATCCAAAATCCGTTATCAAAATACCTACCAAAGTTTTAAAAAATAGTGCGAAGGCAAGAATTTAAGAATCGATGAAAAGACTCTATTGGCATATTTCGTTCAAAGACATATGCAGTTAAAAGCTCCTGGAAGCAGCTGGGCAGAATATTCAATGATTAAATCCACCAATTTTCTTTATGATGGCATTGATATTTCCAAGTTTTCAACTTTGATCGCGTATTTGAAGAGAAAAAATGTTGGCTATAGGCCTAAGAAAGCGAGCATCTTTACACGGGAGCAATTTGAAAATTGTCTGATGGAAGCATGGGATGAAGAATTTCTAACTCACGAGGTAATGTCAGCTATTTTAGGTAAAAGAAATACTCTAATGAAGATTTTTTTCATAATTTGTAGGTCGCAATGATATTAGGAATATCTGGTGCCTGTAGAATAAAAGAATTATATAATCATCCAACAAACCGAAGGTTTAATGATTGTAAAAGTACTCAATACAAAAACGAGCATCCAGCGTAATTTTACAGTCGTTAATAAACCAGACAATAAAATTCCATATTTAGAAATTCTGCAAAAGTATATAAAACTTCGTCCATTACAGGTAAAATCAAATTATTTGTTCTTAAGATTCTCCAAAGGAAAATGCTTTGCTCAAGTAATAAGGAAAGGGACAATCAGGGGCTGGCCTTCTCAAATTGCCAAATTCTTAAATTTGCCTAATCTCGAGAACTACACTGGCCATTCGTTCAGGAGGACATCAGCAACGCTTTTGGCTAATAAAGGTGTTGATGTCCTCGGATTAAAGCGTCATGGAGATTGGCGTTCATCCACAGCTATGTAGAAGATTCTTTTCAAAATAAAATGGATTTTGCCAAAAAAATATTGTGCAATCCTAGTACCTAATACAACTAATGTATGCGATTCTGCAGGAGTTTCTGTTAGATGTGAAACCACAGCCCAAACAAGTCGGATTTCATTAAATTATTTTACAAATTGTACCAGTTTCCATATTAGTAAATAATTCGTTAGTTTTCTTTATTCTTTAAAAAATTATATTAAAATTAAGAGAATTATTTACCGTCAAGTTGCTAGTAAATGTCACCTACTGACGTAAAATCTGTCACGGTAAACAGTCAAAAATGATCAATCGTGCAAAAACAATATTTTTATATTCTTTTTGTTTACTATTTGATTATTTCATAATTTAAAAACTCTTTTTATGCAACACTTATTAAAAAATACATTTTTAATATATTTATTTATGATTTTTTATGAAATTAAATAAAGTAATTAAGCTAGAACCTATAGTAAAAAAACCCCGTGCTCTAATTACTGCCCGACATCGGTGTGGCATAATTAAAATTAAGTTTTGCACTAAATTGTCTGGCTAAATGGTCCATTCTTCAAATAAACCATAAAACAGGAATACGTCGGGCTGATGAAAACAGATTAAATCTGGACTCATCAGAAAATAAACACATTGGACCAATCGTTAATATACCAATTAATATGGTCTCTGGCAAATTCCAAACGTGAACATCATGCTCTCTGATAAGACGCGTACACAAATCGGGCTTCCTAATTTCCCAAATTTCTCCTTCTCTAAGACGATTCCAAGTCGTGCGTGTTCACTGGTGATGACTCAAGAATCGATTTCGACTAATGTAGTAGAATTGGGCAGTGTATTCGAAAAGTTTGGTCGTTTATATTCAGTAGCTCCCAGAATATAACTATAACTATAAATAAATAATAGTTGTAAAGTACTCAGATGTCAGACTTTTAGTAGTAGAAAAAGTACCTATAGTACAAAACTCGTGTTGTAATGATACCTTTTACGGCTTCAAGTCAATTATGGCACTCGTGCGATAAACTTGCCCCTCGGTCATAAAAGGCACAATTACAATACTAGGTATAGAATATACTATTATTATTTTCTCGTGGATTTTTCTGCTTTCTGAATCATTGTTATTGAATGGTATCGTAGAATCACTGCGTGATATAGTTGGTAGCTATAATTTTTCTAGTTTTCTATGGACGTATCTAAAAATAAAAACAATTTTTCTTAAAAAACTTCAATGTACTTTAAGTAAATAGAAACTTGGATTAATCCTTCTTGAACAATCTCAGTTTGTTTTTTAAATTCAAGTGATTTAAAAAAGAGAAACTGCTATTCTAACTAACTGTTACTCTTGCAATCTATTCCCCAATTTATTTAGGTACTCCACGGCTAGATTTACCGCCAATGTTTAGTTATCCGTTTATATTATGTCTCTCATGGGAGATTTTATTTTTAAATTTTACGGCGTGGGCTTAGTTTAAATGGTTACAAAAGAATTGCCTTCGTTTTTTCTACTATATTCATCGCCGTCTGCTCAGTTTTGTAATGGGTGTTGCTGGTTGTTAAGACTTTTTACAAGAAATGGTTTCCACGGTTCAACAATAGAACAATAAATCTGGCAGTTTTAAAATATCTTTTAACACCAATTTTTATTTGGATTATTTGCTAGATAAAAAAATTATTTTTGAAATAAATTAAAAAACAAAAAATTAGTCTATGTTGAAGATATTTCTAAAGAAAATCTGTAAAAATGATTGTAACTAGGGAGGCGCTATAGCCTCTTGAGAGTACCATATTAATCGCCAGCTTTAACAGAGAATGCATCTAGGAGGAGAAAGATCAAAAAATCGCCATCAGCGCATCAAGAAAAGAAAAATGCAATACCTGGGTCATGTAATGAAAGGTGATAAATATGAAATTTTCCCTCATGATGGAGGGAAAATTACTGGTTAAAAGATCAGTAGGAAAACGCCAGGGCTCATGACTGAAGGATTTAAGGAGATGGTTCGACCGCCCGTCTGCAAAAATCCTTCGTTCAATTGCTCTAGGCAATTTGCTTTAACTGATGACATTTTTACACAAACTTGGAGTTTTGCCAATTTGATTCCAGTGATTTAAGCATCTCCCAACTACAGAAACGATTTTTATAGATGTTAAAGTATTAAGAAGGTCTACACTAAAACGGGTATAACTCAAAATTAGATTTACGTTTTGCAGGATCAAGTCCAAATATCAGCACTTTTATTTACTTTGGTTGACTTTGCAGAATTTTAATTAGGAATTTTGCTTCATGATTGAATATTTTCGTTTACAGTTTTTTACCTTTTTATCATTTTTTGCTGATGATTAACGTCATCATTTGTTTTTGTATTGTATGTCTATCCCTTTACATATTTTTAAGTTTGAAATTCTATATGCCAATTTTTGTGATTGTCTAATCTATCAAGAGCAACATCAAAAAGTTCTGAATTTTTCCTCTTTTTCTTGGTTATAAAAAATTTACCCTGTACATGGATTTTCAAAATTTTGTGGGAATCTGTCTCTTATACAACCCCTATTGTTCCAATCCGATTTTTCTTTATTCTATCGACATACCCGCAAGTTACTTTAATTATGATTTTTTTTAATTTAATTTGATCTCCCGCCCTCGCAGGTCGACTACTGGTCAACTATCAATCGATCAGTTATCCCCGCCAGGTGGTCTCTATACATAAAAATGAATTCTTATTTCTTGTCACGACATCACTTGTGAACGTCTGGAATTTGGAAAATTTAATGATATTTATCATTTAACAATAATTTAATACAAGGGTGTACTATTTAACAAAAATATAATAGGCGGTTTCATCAAAAAGTTGGTAGATGGCAAAAAGATATTATTTAACAAAAAATATAATACAAAGGTACATCAAAATGTTGGAAGATGGAGAAAGGACATTATTTAACAAATATGTAGATAGATTGACAGATAGATCGATTTATTGTTCTTTTATACAAGGTACATGAACAAGAGAACGGTAAAAATTATAAACAAATAAGTTGAATAAACAAATTAAACATAAAAACAAGTGGCGAACAAATATAAACAACTAACATTGGATGACTTTTTAAGAAGATAACCATTAAGTAGTATTAGAAGTTGTACATGGGTATAAAAGCCTTGTGCATTTTATTCGTTGATAATAAATGATCTTATTTGCATAGCACCCCCTATAAAGTTATAAATAAATTGGAGAGTTCTAGTGTTTGTTGTTTAAAGTAGGGTATCCAGCGCGTCTGAATGATTTTAATTTTCTAGCATTGTTGGTCTTAAACTGTTGTATCATTTGTTGTGCGATCCTGGGCAATTAAGCGTTTAACATGCAAAGAAGATGATCCGCAGATGTAGTTGTTAAAGTTATTTTCAAATAAAAACTTATAGGTTGGGTGATGTACACTAAGTAATACTTCGTTCCAGTCATCCTGGATGTTTGTGACCATATATTTGGTTAATATATTTTGTTTTATATTTTCATTGATAAATTCTGGATTAAAATTAGGATAGTATTTGCTAGCAATAGAGGTGAACTGTTCAAGCCAATTATATTTAAGACTATCACATCTAGTGAAGTTTTTTAAGTCGTGCCACTGCCCTATGAAGGTATCTTGTATTATCTTGGTTGCTTATTATAATTATTAGATCAATAGCTTGTTTTATCGTGTAATATTCCAATGTGCACAAGTTTATTTCGAGTCTTATTATATAAGAAGCAGTTGTTCGCTGTAGGAAGAGAATATTTTTCAAGAACCTAGATTGTATTCTTTCAGTTTGGTCTAGGTAGCGCAATCCCCAAATACTACTAGCATAGTTAAAAGTAAAGAGTTTTAATGGAGAGAATTGACGAAAGTTTTATTGCATTAATTGTTTGTAGAATGGTTCCTTGAGTGATTCTGGCTTCTTGTTTCCGAGATTTTAAGTTGTTTAGAAATAAATCATTAAATGTAAAGACGACTCCTAAATATTCGTAAGTGTTAGTGACTTCTATAACTTCCTTTTGGTAAATAAACGGTGGCTGCTGCTTGATTGCGAAATATAAATATTTTTGTTTTACCGGTAGTTTAAATTTAGAGCAATACGATTATAAAATCTTAAGAGACCTTTTTATTTGTATTTCGGATTCAGCTAGCACTGTAAGATCCTCTACAAATAATATTCTTATATTATCCCCTTCGTCCAGGGATACTCCCTCAGTGCCATGTTCCTGGCAGTGTAAAATATGTAAAATATGTAACATATATGTAGTACGAGGGTACATAAAATTGTTGGCAGATGGCTAACAGATACTTTTTAACAAAACTATAATACGAGGGTAGGTATAGTATTTAACAAAATAATTATGTTCCGGTGTGAGAATACCAACAAAACCAATGTAAACTTTTTTATTAATAATACCAATTCGGAATCAATATTCAGTGCTAAGACAAAAAAATTTCTGTTAAACTAAAAGACAACTAAATGGTTTATATTTATATTAGAAAATATTCGTGAGTTAACTATTTTATTTAATTGCTCCTTATTCTTTGTAATATACATCTGTGTAAATGTTTGCTTTAATTAAAATATCAGTAAAATAATCCACGTGCTTAATTTTATATATACCTATTTTTTTCAAGTGGTAGTTTTATGTGTAAACTTTGTTTTGTAAATTAATTAAAAGTATACTTTATAGATACATAAATTTGAGGGTGCTTGTTAAAACCAACAACGCGGAACTTTTATTACAACGTAACTTTCGAAACTCTCCTCATATTATTTAGTACCTTACGTTACCGTCACAATATAAAATAGCCGTAATGTAATTTCATAAATTGGCAATAACGTATTTTGTCATTGTTGTATATTATCTAAATGTTGGTAATCGCAAGCATCGCTTTGTCTTCCGCAAGGTCTAAATTATTTCATTTTCAACTTCATACAATAGATTTTAATTAGTTTTCCCGAGAAATGCTACAGAGTGAAATGTTGGAAATTTTCCGAAAGTTACAAAAAGTTCAACTTTAATTCTATAAAATTCTTATCTATGGTACTTGTCTAATTAATTCAAATTTAAATATTTATCCAAATTTTTAGTTTGACAGATATTTCCAGTGTGTTGTTTTCGCTTATGTGGTTTAATATCTGCAGTTTTCTGGAGGGTTCTATGGTTTGCAAGAACCAGTTAATTCATGAAAGTTGACAGTAGAGTTAGTGATAAAAGGAAGTTGTAAATTGATAAAAATTTGCCCAAAACATCGAATGAAATAGGTACTTCTAAAACAGATTTAATTCCAAATGGTAACTTAAGAAATAGATATCTGCTATAGAAAGTTCCCAAAGTACACAGATCAGCAAGAGCTTCATCTAGTAGTGCATATTATTATATAAAACCCTTCAGATGCACCTAAAATACTATGTACCAATTGGGTTTGCATTTTCTTCTCTGTCTAATGGATGTTTTTCCTTTATTCACTTATTAAATTAGCATATTCATTTTAATACTCCACCACACTTTTAACTTGCATTATTAAACTAAAATCTAACTTGTTATGACGCCCCAGTATCGATTTTAAATTGGACATTTTTTTTTGTCTTCTTTGATAACACCTAGGAAAGCTGGATTTGTAGTAATTTTATGATTTGTTTATAATTTATATTGCTTAATAATATACAAAGTCGTCAAGTTCAGAAGCCGGCCCTTGCCAAAACTTTTTAACAATGGCGAATGCGGCTTCTTCTAGAAAAACCCCTGTTGTTCTATTTCTCGAAAGTGAGATCGACTGAAATGTTTGGTCTGGAACATTCGAGAAGACTTTAGGATAATATAAAAGGTGATACACACGAGAAAGTTAGTTATCAGCTAGAACAGTCTTAGTTAACAGCAATTAGTGCTCGAAAAGTAAGCAAACATCGATATGTGCATATAAATAGTGTTAATAACATAATTTTAACAATTGTACTTCTCTATTAAGGTGTATTACCATATCTAATTTGAATTTGGCAATTAGAATTATTTGCTGGTTGTATAGTGAAAAATTGAATGTTAATCTGTTTATGAGACATTTTTTTCTGAACGTTTGATTGGAAATTTTTCCTTCTGTAGTCGTCCTGTAGATTTACATAATTTTATTTAAGTTGTTAAATTACTGAAAATGATTTAGATTATGCATTAAAGAAGTTTCTACCAAGAAAGTTCTCTTTTTTCGCAGTAATAAAAGTTATACGGCCCCCTGGCATAGCGATCCGCACTTCCGTCCTAAAATCTCCCAAAAAACATTTTTTTTTATATGTCTCTCTCTGTTTCTATTCACATTAAGTATACCTAGAAAGTATAATCGTACTATAAAAAAAGCTTCGAGTTCTCTTTTCTTTGCTTAGTTCTTCGTTGCAGACTTTTAACTTTTAATAATAAGTCTGGAAACAAATTCTGAAGCGGACTTCTTAGACACTTAACTGTTTCTTTTTAATAAGAAATTATTTTTCTTGAATTTTTAATTTGAATTCTTTTTTTGTTGGCTTCTTCCTGCTTTTTGTCGAGGAAAATTTCAATTGTAACGAAAACCATACTCGGCTTGTTATAAATGGAGTAAATTTTACTGTTATGAACTCCTTATTACGTTAAGTAAGGAATTAGCTGGATAACGAGTTTTAAAAAGAAATATTATAATTACACTGATCACGGTAATTTAACCAGATCTCAAATGGTTCTTTTTTGTACTACCGTAATTAGTAAATCTAATTTTCTTAAATTATTTTAGAATCAGTTTAGTTTATAACAATATAAATTTAATTTTATAATTTTAAACTTTAAAATTATTCTAATACAGTCGGTTTGAAATAGTAAAAGGAAAAGAATACTTTAATAATATTTGCTCTACTTCTCTTGGGTATAGAAACCACCTGTGCCCCCACTAAGGCCTTCGATATGTATCCTAAGATAACACTGCTCTTCCTAGCCCAGAATGCCTACCAAAATACCTACCAGAATGCCAGAATGCTGATCCCTTTCCAAATCTACCGTGATGTATTCTGGAACAGAATTACCTTGGATTTTCAGGAGAAGTCCTATAGCCAAGTTGTCCTCAGCAAACCTTCTTCTGAGCACCATAATTGTTGCTTTTGAACACTAAAGGTTAGTTTGGACACACCCTAGCAGTTTCTTAAGTTCTTGGTTTGGATCTGAGGCCAGATCTAGAGGCCAGGGAGAAGTAGATCACTTATTACAGAGCCCTGCATGTTACAGGAGGAATAATTTAAACCAAAGTTTGCCTAGTTTGCATATACTGTAAAAGAATTTTGTTGGAAGCATATAATAAGGAAGGTAATATTGAAATTTCTTATGCTCAATTAGTTGATACATACTGCTTAAAAAGTATAAATATACAGTATCTTCCAAATTAAACAGTACCGAATAGAAAAATAGTATATTATAAAACAAGTGTTACAAAGACAGATTTTGTAGTACAAGGGCAGTTTACGTACCAAACCACGAAGTGATGAGTAAGATTAGTGCAAAATCATTCATTGTGCGTAGGTGACCTCTAGCAATTATCTGTGGTGTACGTATTTCAAGAATTCTCCCAATTCTTGGGACATTCAGCTTCACGCCGGCAAAGTGAAAGGCTTTTCTGGGTAGAATATTTTCGGTGGTCTCCCATTGCCTTCCGAAAAGTAGCCGCCATACTATATTTTTCACCAGTACAGGGGATCTAACCCAGAACCTTCTGCATGCCAGCCAACGCACTTAACCAGCACACCACGGCTACTACACACGAGCTTTATATACTATTTATTATAATTCCCGCACAGAAACATTTTTCAACTGTCAAATGTCGCTTTTTAGCTGTTGAATGTCATCTGTCAAATGTCAAACTTAAGGATATTTGACATTTAGAATATTAAACCACTGCGTGCAGAGCGAAGAAAGGTTCGCACCACAACATTTGGGATATTTCGCATTTAGGACATTTGGCATTTGGGAAATTTGACATTTGGGATATAAAACTACTGCGTGCCGAGAGAAGCGAGGTCCACAGCACAACATTAAGGACATTTGACATTCAGGAAACTTGACATTTGGGATATAAAAGCACTGCGTGTTGAGCGAAGCGAGGTTCGCAGCATAATAATTTTAGGACACACCACGGCGACTAAACACGAGTTTTACATACTATTTTTTTTATAATTCCCGCTCAGAAACATTTTTCAACTATCAAATGTCTTTTTCAACTTTCAAATGTCGTTTTTCATCTGTCAAATGTCATCGGTCAAATATCAAATTAAGGATATCTGACGTTTAGAATATAAAACCACTGCGTGTCGAGCGTGAAGAGGTTCGCAGCACAACATTTAGGACATTTGGGATATTTGGCATTTGGAAAATTTGACATTTGGCATTTGGAAAATTTGACATTTGGCATTTGGAAAATTTGACATTTGGCATTTGGAAAATTTGACATTTGGGATATAAAACCACTGCGTGCCGAGCGAAAAAAGGTTCGCAGCACAACATTTGGGATATTTGGCATTTAGGACATTTGGCATTTGGGAAATTTGACATTTGGGATATAAAATTACTCCTTCCCGAGAGAGGCGAGGTCCACAGCACAACATTTAGGACATTTGACATTCAGGAAATTTGACATTTGGGATATAAAAGCACTGCGTGCCGAGCGAAGCGAGGTTCACAGCATAATACTTTTGGGATACACCACGGCAACTAAACAAGACTTTTACATACTATTTTTTATAATTCCCGTCCAGAAACATTTTTCAACTGTCAAATGTCTTTTTCAACTTTCAAATGTTCTTCATCTGTCAAATGTCATCGGTGAAATGTCAAACTTAGCATAATTGACATTTAGAATACCTATAAAACCACTGCGTGCCGATAGGAGAGGTTCGCAGCACAATATTTAGGATATTTGGCATTTAGGATATTTGACATTTGGGATATAAAAGCACTGCGTGCCGAGCGAAGCGAGGTTCGCAGCATAATACTTTTGGGACACACCACGGCGACTAAACGCGACTTTTACATACTATTTTTTATAATTCCCGTCCAGAAACATTTTTCAACTGTCAAATGTCTTTTTCAACTTTCAAAAGTCGTTCTTCATCTGTCAAATGTCATCGGTCAAATGTCAAACTTAGCATAATTGATATTTAGAATATAAAACCACTGCGTGCCGAGAGGAGAGGTTTGCAGCACAATATTTAGATATTTGGTATATTTGGCATTTAGGATATTTGACATTTGGGATATAAAAGCACTGCGTGCCGAGCGAAGCGAAGCGAGGTTCGCAGCATAATACTTTTAGGACATTTGATATTTAGTACTTTTGACATTTGGCACATTTAAAATGTAGAACATCTGACAATTTAGGACATTTTATATTTAAACTATATTTTATGGTATAACTAATTTAAAATATTTTTTTTTGTATATTATTACTGTTGTTAAGGTAAAGAAATAAGATCTTCTTAAAAAAGCACGTATAAACTAATTAACATAATTATTAACTGAAAATTGGAATGTGGCTTGTCAATCACATGTCGCACAATATGTGTCTTTTTAAGTGCTAAGTGCTACTTTGTGGCACTATTTTCAGTGTTACGAATTAATATGTATACGCGAATTATAAAAAAAACATATTTATGTATTAATTTTTATAATACATATTTTCTTCGAAGTATTTACGATTGAGGACGATAAATATAAAAAAAAATTGTAATATAAAGAAATCAATTGTTTATAGTGCAATATGTATTTTCTATTTTTGTTTGTTTAGCTCGTCACGCGACTGTAGAAACTCTCTGAAACTGTTCCAACACCCTCGAGCATAAGTTACAATATTCTTCTAAATTGGCAAACTATTCAAATTTCTCCTAATTGTGGTTCACAAACAAACTTTCCAACTTCTGAAACTGAGCTAGCAACTATGACGGTTATCTAAATGAAATTGTCGATGTAGTACACAAGAAACATTTGCATGTTTATCCGAGAGACTGGACTAGCGGCATCGGCAGAGAATAAGTTACGGTATGTTGTTAGAACCATGGAATCGGGGTCACTAGTTGACTGATTCTCTACATGTTACATTATCCCTACACGTCATGCAACTCAAAGCATCGACTTTAATTATTCGACAGCTACCACTATAGCTTTTGCTACACGATATTCCAATATAACATTTTCTTGCGGTGGGTAAGCAGGTGGGGTTTGAGCTGTGCTTACTTTAAAGCAAATAATAAAAAAAAAGTATTAAAATGACTCAAAACTGTGATAGCTTTCAATCCTAGCCAGTTGGGGCGTCTATAATATTAAAATAAACCATCTTTTATTTTTTAAGAAATAAATTGATTTTCATTTTCCATTAAAGTTTGCCACGAAAGTTCTTCGTCAAGAATATTCCAGGGAACTAATAAACTAAATAAACTTCCATTTCATGAAAGATCAAGAGTTAGAAGTAATTAAAAATTATAAAAGATCTAGCTAAAGCACCCTTTTGCCTTAGAATGAGAATAACCAGAAATAGAAAAGAGAAAACAATCAGTCTAGATCAATAGAATTATATACAAGATCTTCTAGAACGGTTTGGCATGACAAATTTCAATGGTATAGATACTCCCTGGACATACATCAGAATCTTACGAATGCAGAAGAACCCAAAACAAAAGAATACAAAAACATATGCTAAAAGTACCATACCAAGAAGTAATAGTAATAATTGACAGCAGACAAACTTCGATACTTAAAATCTACTGCACAAAGGAACTCCGAAGAGGACTCCTAACGTAAAGGCACTGTTAGGTGGTCTTCGAAGAAACAAAATACAGTTGTGTTGTCAACGACAGAAGCCGAACGTATGGCTTTAAGCTTGGTAGCTCAACAAGCAATATTCTTGAAAAATTTGTAACCTTTCACAGTTCCCAAAAAGGCAGGGAGCCAATTTGTAACTACAAAACTCTCCAAAAGAGATCCCGGCTAAGAGACCCTCTCCAAGTTAATGCCTACTATAGGAAGGATTGGGATGTATAAGTTATAAGGGCGCCACTATTTTTTTGTACGTTTTCGATCAAGCAAACAAACAACAGAATAACTAAGGTGAGAAAGATAGAAACACATGAAAGTTTCTGGATGTTTATTTACTGGTTCTGGCAGCTTGAGATGTAGTGATTTTCTTAACGACTCAGAAGTGTTTTAGATTGAGGCTTCGGCGGCTTTAACATCAGCTCCAAATGGTTTGAACGACTATCTCCACATGGGAACCTTCCAAAGGATGCTTTCAACAAGGCGTTATCTTCCAACTTGGCCCAAGCTTGGCTCGAACTTAGCTTAGCGGGTTGTGTCTTCCAACAACCAAAAAGAAATTTCACAAGACGAAATACTAGAACGCTTTTTTAACTCTTCAATTGAGCATATTAGTCGAGAAAGGATAGAAAATGATCATACTCGTCTATATACAGTCTTGCTCAAGACGGAAATCGTGTTTGTGTCATTTGTCAGAAGGGATGCGTTCCTCAGATTCACTTGTAAGTGGGATGCGCGTTTTTTGTTTGGCCTTGTTCAGACGACTACATAGTTACGCGTCTATAAGGGGTGTCTCGTGTACGGTAGCATTAACAGTGATTCGGGGTTGGTGTTAACGTTAATAATAGCGGTAACGTTTACGGTGGAATAATAGTGCAAGGTGACATGACCATTGATATGTTACAAATTTGATCCCAAATCAGATGGTATTTGTTCAGATTTATTGTGAAAACAAAGGAGCAAAAATGTTGCCACCACCTTGGCAAACAAAACCAGAAATTTGGTGAGATTAAAGTAAGGAACATAGGAACAAAATAAATTATAGCAAATGCGTTGATGAAAGGACTACCTAAAGACAAATTAAAAGAAGACTCCAATAAAATGGGTCCGAACCTCACGTAAAGTATTTATAGTCTATTAATACATGTTCGTCACTCTACTCTGCCAACAAATGTACCATAAACATAACAACAAATAATAAATAACAAATAGTTTAAAAAATGCACCTCAAAGGAACGGTGTGCTTACTACTTTTTTATTATAAACAGGATTAGGCCAACGAGGATCTTTTTTGCCTACCTTAATTTACCTAAACTCTAGAACTCTAGCAATATTTCTAGCCTTAAAGGACACTGTTCAGTGCAAATACAAATTTTAAATCTTTTTTGCTCATATCGAGGAGTTCCTTGTTATGATTATAAGATTTTTTCGATTTAAGCCCCAAGTCTTCCCTTATGTCCTGCGGAAAGTCCTGCTCGCCACCAAGGCTTTAAATAAGATTTTTTCTAAATGTTAGATAGTTTTTGATTACTTCAAGTTCATTCTTTCAGTATTTTCTTCAGTCGACTTTTTAAGTAAGACACTAAGTCAATTATTTTCCGAATACTTTTGGTATGCGCTGTGTTGGGGCTTATTCCATAATTCTTTCCCACAATTTTCTCCAAGATGTCCTCTTAGATCTTCGGAGTTCTTTATCGTACTCAGTCAGAGCTTTTTTGTAGCTCTATCTAGCTCTTCTACTGAGTTTGGCTCTTTGTTCCACCAATGCACGACCCTCCTGGTTGGCTTTTGTTTCATATGCCTTAATGAGGCTCTCTAAAGATCCTCTTCGTTATTGAGTAGTAATTATATTTCTTTAATCTCTATTTCTTGTAAACATCCCAATCAGTGGATAATCTAAATAAGTATAATTTGTAAGTTTCTGGCCCATAAACGTTATATCTCACCAAGTACGTACTTAATACAGTTTTTGGCGCATTAACTAATTTCTGAGCTAAAGCCAAATCATTTTGTAGTTGAATGCTTTTATTCAAAAACAACACACAATTATTTGCTTTAAATTAAATCCGGTTTTATTTCTAATTGCAATAAACTAACAAATGGTTTATTATTATAAGAGTCAAAATTCTCCAAAATAAATGCTATTGGATGTTTATTAATTATTTAATGGATATATGTCGTGTTGGATTTTGTATAGGAATGTTGGTTGATATTCATTTTGAAACATCGATTTAAAATCTGCAGTTTAAAAACAATATTGTGTAATGTATAAAACGTTTAGTTCTTGAGAGACTTAATTTTTGCTTTTATTTTTATTTTACAATATAGTTATATCAACTGTACTGCCATAAAATACGTAAAATAGTAGAACCTGTAAGCCGCTTACATCATTTTATTGATTCTCAATAAAAGTTGTACTTGTGATGTGAATGTATTATATAGACATTGGGACCTAGGATCGATACGATGTCTTTTACAGTACAGTTTATGTTTCTAAGAATAATAAATAACTATTCGCTTAAACTTAACTTCCATGTTTTAATTGAAAAATTCGCTCTTAAATTATAATGAAATAAATAAAAATACATCTAGTAGATCTACAATTTAAAGTTGTTAATGAACAAAAATATTCGAAGAAGTTGAGCGTTTCATATGTCTAGGAGTCCTAATAGATAATAAATGCCATGAAGAAAATGAAATAGAGCTACGAATTGCTAAGAGTAATAATTGTACAGGAAGCCTAAGAAGAGTTCTAAAAAGTAAAGAAATTTCCAGAAAAACAAAGATCAGAATCTATAAAACAATAATAAGACCCACACTAACCTACGCGTGCGAAACATGGATAATGACAAATAAAACAACACAAAGTTTGGAGACTTGGGAAAGAAAAATTTTAAGACGAATCTTTGGAGGAAGAAAAACGGATATAGGATGGGAAAGAAGATAAAATGGCGAATCATATGAAATATTTAAGGGCTCCTGTAAGTAAATTTGTAAAAAAAAGAAGATTGCAGTGGCTAGGCCATCTACAAAGAATGGACGATAAGAATGGACGAGCTATAAAAACAGTAGCTTGGAAAATCCCAGATGGGACGAGAAAACGAGGCAGACCTAGAAGAAGATGGAGAGACGCAGTAGAGGAGGATCTAAGAGAAAAACAAATCCGGAACTGGAAACAAAAAGCAAAAAATCGAACAGAATGGAAAGAGATGTTAAAGCTATGGGCCTAAAAGGCCGGCATAAAGCTTCTTATATAATGAACAAATATATCTTGGAAGTTCTCCACTATTGAACTGTTTACTTTGATTGAGGGCCAGTTAATCAATAGCAATTTATCTGTTAGTTAACGCTTAACTACCAGTTATTTTGGAAAGGTCGGTTTATCAACATCAGGTTAACATTATCCGACAGCAAAATGTCAAATATTTATCTGTAACTTTCAACTGGCAGTTAGGTTGTTATCTGGAGGTTAAGGTCAATTATATAACCTCACTTTTAAGCAAAAGAGTTGGTTTGTTTTGATTCCAGAGTGAAAAATAGAAAGAACTAGTACGATTAAGAAGAGAGGATGCAATTTCACAGCAGATAAGAGAAATTTGCTTTTAAAAATTGCAAATAAACATAAAGATGTCATCGAGAATAAAAAAACAGATGGGGCAACCTGGAAATCGAAAATCACCTACCTTCAGTACAAAACTCAAGTGAATCCTCAATGAGTTCTAATATTGACAGAACAGTCTCTTTTGTCATTCTAAATCTTGCATGAAAATTCGGATCGAATAATTGGACCATATTTTCTGGAAGATACATTAAATCAGGAGGTATATTTGTACTTGCTTGACAACTTCTTCATACCTGAATTAGAAAATATTCCCGAATTATTTAATAAAACGTGTTAAGTAAGATGGACTTCCACAAAGTAAGGGTTAGTACAATAAATTCATTTTATATTTAGTTGGTTTAAATTTAGTTGGTCACTTTTCGTCTTGCAGTTTTATCTCCGTAATATATTTTATTCTCTTGGTATTGTTTTCACTATAGACGCATATTTTTAAATTTGGATTTATTGAAAATAGTGATCTATAAAACTGATGTTGTTGCTATAATTAATTTTACTATTCATGGAATAAATCAACAACAGACATTCTACTAGTACAATTTACAAAAACTTTCAATTTATTTGTTGATGAGAGCATTCAAGAGTAAAAATAAACTTTGACAAATACTACGGTATTGGAATTCCGAAAGTTTTAATTGCGATTTTAACGTATACGATGCAATACATTTTTGTGACTACGCTTACATTTTCTTGGCCTGGCAAAAGTTTTGTAATTTTCCGCAAATACAGATGCGCATTTTCCATACAATGCCGATATCTGTTATCGTTCAGGCTTGAAGAGCTCAAGCGAAATAAATTGTGGATCTACAAAGGAAATACATAATTACTTTCTGTTTGTAAAAGTTGTTAGATTATTTTTTATAAGTAAAAAAAGTGAATCATTTTAATTTCGAACGCATATTGTTTTACTTGGTTGTGGCAGTGGAAAATCTTAGTTTGAGGGTTTTGTAAATGATGGGTGAAGAGATAACGAACAGATTCAACAACGACGGCCAGTTTACCGGTCAAATGCCAGTAATCCACGAGCCTCGTGCGTGATTGGAACACATAAACGTCGGTTCTACTATCCTTTCTCATATATCCAAGTCAAGCGAACATCTTCCCTAATTCCCATACGGTCCTCCTCCATGTTTCGGTTTACAAACACTCATTAACCTGCTATTGGAGCTGCAATTCAGCTTTGAATTCACTTAATAGATAAGTTTAGGTTGTGGTAGATAGATTTGCAATAGCCGTTATGTTGGTCTTGTCGTTGTATCGATTCGGTCTCTATAAATAGAAATAATTTTCTTGGTCGTTAATTAAACAAACCGTTGAACCTTTTAGAATATAAAACAAAGATTAGGAAGAGGATTAGGAATTAGAATATAAAGGAAAGAATATATAAGAATTGTGCATAAAAATTGTCAAATAATTATTTAGCAAGCTTAAAAACGTATGTTTATTTCGCTACATGTTTAAAGAAGCTTAATCAAATCCTTAATGATCTGCGCTTTCACCTCTTTGGCAAGGATAAAAACATCAGAGGAGACGTTTTTTTTTTTTATTTATCCAGATATCTTGATTTGTTTGCGAAATGTGACGGTTTAAAGAAAATGAAACATTTCAAATACGATCATTATTTAAATGACTGTAGGGAATAATTGGGGGAAACATGCCAAAGGGGGGTAGTATTTTGAAAAATACCCAATAGATCGCTACGTTGTTATTTTGTGTTTATTATTATGTATGCATGTATGTATGAGTTAGGGGTGATAATTACACTGCGACCTATAGGATCTATTGTGTTCCCCCTTGCTTGCCATGTTCTGATATTTCCTCAGACCTATAGCAGCTCTTCGAGTCCTATTTTCCTGAGGAAGTTTAGGACATCGTCGGACTTCAAATCAGGTAGATCCCCTTCCTCTATTTCATGTGCCCTAGAATTTTGCAAGGCAGGGCATTCTGAGAGTATGTGTATTGAGGTTTCATCCTCTTCCTCACAGAATCTGCACTTTGCTTCATCTGCTAACCCTAATTTCTTCATGTGGCGTCTTAACCGGCAATGCCCGGTTAATATTCCCGTTAAAATTCGGAGCCTTTTTTACTGAGGTTGAGGCAGCTAAGAGATCTCTTCTGGTCATAGTTCCCGAGTGGTATCTTAGATTGCCTCAGTCCTTCCAGCTGATTCCAGCACTTGGATTTTTCTTTCTCTATTTCTTCCCTTAGTTTTCTTAAGATTACTCTACTGCTGATCCCACAAGATGGTTCTGGTCCCAAATGTGAGGTTTCAGCTCCTTTTTTTGCCAGCTTATCTGTTGTTTCATTCCCCTCTATTCCTATGTGTCCCGGGACCCATAGGAGGGTGACAGTGTTCTTCTGGCCCAGTTCATTTAGTTTGCCTTTAGTTTACCATCTTCGAACTGATTATATTTGAGCTTAGCGCTTTGATGGCTGCTTGACTATCCGACATGATCACAATCTCTTGTCTGCGGTAGTTTCTTCCAATATTGAATTCCACACATCTTTCCATGGCACGGACTTCTGCTTGAAAGATACTCGGGTATGTGCCCAAGCTTTCTGGGTATTCCCTCGTCTAGCTTGCAACCGTCCGTATACCATTTTATGGCATTCTGGTTTAAATTCTGTGTGGTGTCTTCATCCCATTCAGATTTATTACTCAAAAATTTCTCACAAAGTTAAATTTCTTTGGCATATCATCTTGGGGCATTTCCCAAGTTTGATCAAATTGAAGTGATCGAGGTTTTTCCCTGATAATTCCTTCTTTGATCATTCTATATATTGTTTTCTTCCTTACACTTTATAGCAGAATGTGCAGTGGGGTCAAGTTTAAAATCACCTCCATTGCAGCAGTGGGGCAAGTTCCCATTGCTCCAGTGATACATGAACAGGCTAGTCTCTGAATCTTCGAGAAGTTTTTCCTCGTCGTATTCAGATCAGCCCTTACGCCCCAAGCCACTGTCCCATATGTGATTAATGGTCTCACTATTGCTGTGTACATCCATTGCAGGATACGTGTCAGACATCTTGATAAAGTTCAATATGTGCACATCTACTAGCAGAATTAACCTACAGGGTGAGACAAAAGTAGAGAAAAACATTGTTTTCTTTTCTCCCCTGTATATGAGGAAAGTATGAAATTATTTTGAGGTCAGAATGAATAATAAACTTAAAAGTAAAGTTTTTTATCTACAAATTGCGAAAAATTCAAAGAAATCAGCGTCCGCGTTCGGAAGTTAGAGCATTTTTAAATAAATCAATATATTGAATGGATATAATTTTAAGTCTGTAAGTGTATATTGATTTCATATGGAAAGTCGATAAACCAGTCGAGTTTAAAAATTGGTGCAGGTATTTTTTATACATCGTGTGACAATCAAAATATTTGAAATTGCTAACTAAGGAAGTAATAACCATAAATGTTTATTTTGATATTGAAATCGTCATCGATTCGCCACTGGATGAAAATATCGTAAACAAACAAATAGTTTAACATACTTGTGAAATGAGACATTGGGGCTTATATATTCTGGATTTTTACACACTTGGCAATGGCAAACCTTTTCTTTCACTAAATTTCATTTAATATTACCTATAATTTCATCAAATAACACCAATATAACTCCAAAATCTCGTTGCAATTGCTTCGGCAACAATGCTTGAAATAATTAAAAAGATCGTGCGGCGACAACGCTCAAAAACTCTAACCTGGCTAGAATTTTGAATTGTTTTCATTCTACTTAATCTTAATTCAAAATTTATGTACAAAGAGATCCACGAACAAAAATTAAAATGCCAAAGCAAAAATTTCCAGAAACTTTATTAGGATAAGATAAATCTTAACACGGCGCCTTCCTTGAGGGTGACGCTCCCCACTTTGACAACCAATAGAGACTAATAATATAAAACTTTTCAAACAGTATTATTACCAATTTTCTAAGAAAAGCGATACATACTGCATTATTTCTTTAAGCTCCCGTTTTTTTTTTGTTTTATTGTGAAAAATGTCAATTAACTTTGGTGATTTCCGAGTTTAAAAGTTTTCATCTTCTGCCAGGTAGGTATTCAACTAAATGTCGCAACACAACGATGGCATAACTTTTCCAATTACAATGTTTGTCAAGTAACCAATTTAGATAATCGATTGGCAGCATGACGAGGGGATGGTAACTTTATAAACATTTCCACGTTATTAATTTTATAATGACATTACGTGTATCATTTTGGAAGAGTTTACTTAGCGTCATACTGAAATTAATTAGTATAAACCTTTTTGATATATATATACCTACTAATATTTGTTTGAATGCAACTCACTATTTCTTGTTATAAAGTTTGTTTGTAGCTAGGTACCTAATGCTGATTAGGTAGTTTTAAGGCTACACCAAGTATGGAAGTAATAAGACATAACAATATTAAAGCCTAGATGTTATTAGCCCTAAGGGATTATCCTGGATGTAATTCCCTCTAAGATCAGTATAACTGTGCAATGATATAGAAAAACCAGGAAAAAACTATATCATGTTGATCTTTACAATAACTTAATAAAATTGTATTTTACAATTATGTCTTATCTATATATAAAATGTAAACTCAATCAAAGTAAACAGTTTAATAGTGGAGAACTTCCAAGATTTATTTGTTCATTAACAACTTTAAATTGTGGATCTGCTAGATGTCTTTTTATTTCAAGTTCTTCAAGGAAATCTAAATTTTGTTTTTTATCACAAGTGTGTAGTATTTGGATGTCATTGGTGTGTAAGAGTGAGGTTGGATGTTCAAGTAGGTGTTTTGCATAATTTGACTTATCTGGTTGTTTTAATCTATATGCTGTTAAATGTTCGTTAAATCTTACTTCAAAATTTCTTTGTGTTTGACCTATATATACAGCATTACATTTTGGACAATTAATTTTGTAAACACCAAATTAAAAAAACATATTTTTTCAAATAAACTTAGAAGTTACGTTGAAACGAAGAGTTTTTTATTATTCTTAATAAGATCGACTTCCAAAAAGTAGGAGTTAGTACAATAAAAAAAATTGAATCTATGTAAATATTTTTAAAAATCCTCATTATTTTTGCTGCGGGCAGTTTTTTAGCAGAACTTCTCTCACTTACTTCTTCCCAGTATAAGCATATCTGGTATTAGTAAGTTCTTATTTGCAGGTGGAGTTCTTTTAGACACATCACCACAGCGCAGAAGACGAGGTTTGGTTCAGTGGCCCCTTCCACGATAAATATATAGGGGAGAGGCTGGGACAGTGGCCAGCTTTTTATACATATAATCCTTCATAACAGATCTTACATATGACAAATCAGAATAATATTTTGGTTTAAAGACTATCTAGATGAGTGCTCTACGTTGCCTAGATTTTGTAATAAAATGTTGATAAAAAACTGTTATCTTATTTTTTTTATTCTTGATTCTGTGGCCACTGTACCTGACTAATTGGTGGTGGCCCGTCAGGTTAGGAACACTGGCCACTGATTTTCTTGATGACACAAGAAAAAGTAATATGTTAGTCTTTGATAAAACTGCTTTAATCGGTGAAAATATAAAAACAGCTTACAAAAAACAAAAACTATGCAGTATGATGCAAATGTATGGGAATAAATTCATTATTTCAGAAACAGACAAATGTTCAAACTTCCGACCTTCAGCAAACGATACAATGAGAAAGGCGAGCAGTACATTCTTTCCTAACGTTTTCGAGGACTTTAGGTGTTATTTATGCAATTTCCGTTCGGATTCGCTCCTTCAACTCTTTTACATTATTCGGTCGATTTTGATATACTCTGCTCTTTAAATATCCTCACAAAAAAAAGTCTAACGGAGTCAAATTTGGAGACCTTGGTGGCCATTCGATAGGCCCTATCCTGTTGGTACCATAAATCATTTCTATTTGGAAATAGCTGATTCAGCTGTGGCAACAGATAATTTTCCATGTAACTAGCAGCAATTAGGTTTTCTTCAAAAAAATATGGCCCTACAATTTGATTGCTTATAATGCCAGCCCAAACATTCACCTTCTCGGGATATTGTGTCCTATACTCTTCCATCCAATGTGGTTTTTCACTTGCCCAATATCGACATGTCTGACGATTTACGTCTCCGTTCAGCTTAAAGGACGCTTCATCTGAAAAAAGTACCTTTTGTATAAAATCCGGATCTCTGTTACATTGTTCCATAACGATTTCGCAGAATTCGATTCTTCTATGAAAGTCATCTTCTAATAGCTCCTGGACCAGATGTACTTTGTATGGATGCCACTTCTCCTTTTTTAGTACTCTTACAACAGTTGATTGGTGGATATAATGACATTATTATCTAGTAAGACCTGCCTAGAACTGGTATGAGGATTTTCTTGAAACGCCAGTACAACGACCAGTTTTTTGGCTTCGGATATTGATGTCCTACCACTTCTGGGAAGATCTTTAACATGGCCCGTTTCTCTTAATTTTTTTTCTATTTTACTTACTGTTGATTGAGAAATTGGATCGAGATTGGGATATTTAGCATTAAATAAATTACGAACTTCTGCTTTAGTCCTCACTCTATCTCCATAACCAATCATGGTTAAAATCTCGATTCGTTCTGTTTTTGTTAGTTTCATTTTTGTAAATGTCGTTATTAATGTCGGCAAAAAACTCACAGATCATTGACGAATAAAGATGAGTCAATGACAATATTTTTGCAAAAATAATTCCGAATACTTACTACAATAATTAATTTGCATTTGCATCATACTGTATATTTTCTGGAATAATTTGCAATTTATTACATAGTCAGTGACATATCAGAACACTTCCTTTTTAAATACCATATTGATCTCAGTAATAGCGATGGTTCTGGGGGTTCTGTTTGTGTCTTATCATGTCAGCAAGGTTTAGAAAACTGAATAATGGTCCAGATTTGTTAATTGTCTTTATTTCTGCTAAATTTCCGAACATATAATGGAATTACACTGCCACTATCCTAACTATTTTAAAAATAGTTTGTTAAAGTGGTTGTGTACACGCTGGTAGGTTTCTACTCGGTGATTCGTTTAAATTGAAAAGGGTTTGAATTTTGACGTAAACCTGGATCTAAAAAACTAATAAAGATAAGGGTTTTGGAAGAGTTATGGCCTTTAAACGTTTTAATTATGATCGGAATCAATATAAAGTGCGGTTTCGACTTTTATCATTCAAAAAATTTGGTCGGAAGTAGCAGTAACGTGACTGGGAATTTTATGTGGTAAGTAAAAAGCAGTACATCAACTTAAAAGCAGAAAATAGCGGCAATAAAAAAGGGAAATCGTCTTTTCACTAATGGGGGTGTAAAAGATAACAGATAATAATTACATTTTGATATTAAACTCATTTCAGTAATAAAACAAATGAAAGCATCTCTAGTTTAATACTTTTCTTGATAAGATAAAATACATAAGAAAAGCGCTCCGAAAGAAAGAGATAATTATCTGCCATTCTTCCAGCTATACATTTAATATTTTTCCTCAGGGGCATAACCGGCATATTTTATAGGGATATTTCGGTTCAAAGTCCTTGAATTAATACAGGATCTACCTTAAATAATATTTTTACCAAACCCAGTCGAGCATCTATCTAGAATAATTGTATAGAAGAGTGACAAAGTTTTTGCGAGTCTTTATTACACTTTGCTTACAAGTGTAGCTTGTAAACTTGTAGCTTAACTCTGGTCTTCGGATAAGTATACAAGTCTTTTCTTTGTAAATTTAAAAAGCTTACATAAACCTTTCCTGCTGCTTCGCAGGAAATAAGACTCTATTGAATTTCAATTTGACTTGACACAATGTAAAGAATACCTTTAAATTTTTCCTGCTGTGCCGGCTGTGAGTTACCGCCTGCTGGCAGATTAAAATACTCAAGGAAAGTGATAACATTGACGAGAGATAAGCGTCATGAAGTTCGAGTTGACTGATTTACGATTTATAATTTCGATAAAATTGCTAAAAATGTACAATTCGGGGGTGACATGCAAAGAAAGCATAATGATGATTGAGCAGCAACGTTGGGACAATCTTAATACCATCTTTGCGTCCCTACTGGTGCTAGGGGAATGATAAGTACATTTTTGTTTTCATAAACATCAATTCTGACTCATTTTCTAGAAGTCGGTAGAGTAATAAAGGGTGATGGAGTAAGACAAAAGAGATATTTTTGTTTATTACAATATTGAAAGTATTTTTAGTCACAAAAATTGCAAATTATAAAGATTTTAATAATACAATTATTTTTGTAACGTCAGATATCAGTTTAATTGCCTATATTTACTACTTTTCATTGCACAGTTGCATTTATTATATTTGGTATACTTATCATTAGTTGTATACTTGACATTACAGCTTGTAATTTTAATAGGGATGTGGACAATTTTTGGGAAAAAAATTAAAACCTTGCTTAAGTACCAAATATAGCCCAAACTATTTATTATTATAAGTTGTAAGTTATTTATAATTCCATTTCAAATTTCGCGCCAAAACGTGGATAACTGTCAAACGCCCGCTGTGACGTCACTTGTTCCTAAACATTGTCGAAGTTGTATGCAATACAAAGTAATTTCGTAGTTTGGTGTTAACAAGATGGATTTTAGATTTTATAAATGATGTGCGGTGCTGCAGTGTGAAAGTACTACTATTAAAACATCTTAAAAACTATTTATTCACGTTTCACATACAAAAACAATGCGGAAAATGTGAGTAAAATATATTTCTGTAAGGATCATTTTTATGTAAGTTTGATAATATTTGTTAGATTTCCTTGTAAGTGTAAATAAAATGAATCAATTTGTTTAAAAGATAAAACATAACCTCAAAATCAAAAATTTAACTTTTCGAGTTTATAAATACCTACGTACAAGATTATGGACGAGGCGACGAAGGAGCTGAGTCAAAAATATCTAATCAAGAACCGTAGTAATCACTTCACGGGCGTGTATCGTACTATATTTTTTCATACTGCCTTTGGTTTTAAACGCAATAAAATATGAAACTAAAATGACATAAATGATGATTTTATTAGGAAGCCATGTAGATTGCTGTAAAAAAATTATGTTACTTGATTTATTCTTAACATGGTTGATTTGCAGACATATATATTAAATTTTTCTGCACACACAAAATATCTGCGGAGAAAATGGATCTGAAATTACATGAAATCGCTGAGCAAACTGCGGAAGCGATAGCGCAAATCATTCCAGTTAAGTCTACGAAAAGATATGAAAAAGAATATGCACTGTTTTGCAACTGGCGTGAACAACATAATTTGAAAAGTAGTGCTGATGAAAATGTGATGTTGGCTTACTTTTTGGATGTAAAGAACAGTTTTAAAAGAATATTTTTTTTATCAGTTTAAATTTTCAGTCAAAAACATTCAACTCTTCTTCATTATGGTCCAAATACTCGATGGTAAAATCAATGATTTTGGTTAACGAGAACGTCAACATATCAAGTTTCCCAAGGTTGATAGTTTTTTTGAAAAAACAAAATGTAGACCATCAGCCAAACCAGTCGAAGGTGCTGACAAAGAAAAAAATTGAAAGCTTCATGAGTAACGCTCCAGATAAAGAATATCTATTACTTAAAGTGATAGCATTACTTGGAGTTGCTGGAGGTTGCCGAAGGGAAGAGATCTGTAATTTAGAAGTTAGTGACGTGGGGGATACGGGTACTCAGCTAATAGTTAAGGTTAACCAGACAAAATAATTGACGTGCTTTCTTTGTGATTAACAGTGATGAGGTTCACTATTTGGATGTGTTTAGAAAATACATGAATTTACGGCAACACGTCTCCCTGAAAGCTCTTTTGGTGGGTTATAGACAAGGAAAATGTCTGTCTTAAAGAGCTAGTATACATACTGTTGGCGCAGCACCTAAAAAAATAGCTGAGTTCTTAAAACTATACCAACCAGAAAAGTATACAGGTCATTGCTTCAGGAGGACATCCTCAATGTTGTTGGCCAATGCTGGAGCTGAACTTAAAGTTCTAAAACAGCACGGTGGATGGAAGAGTTCTTTAGTTGCAGAAAAGTACTTATATAGAAGAATCAATTGAAGGCAAAAACAAGATTGAAAGAATGATCCAAAGGGGCGAATTTTTTGTTGAAGTGCTACATCACAGCCACACGTCTTCTGCGATTACAGAAAAAACTGTAAATTTATCAACAACTCCATTAATACATATTGCTGGCAACAGAAGTTGTACAATTAATGTCAATCTTCAAAAACTAGAATAAAAGCTTAGTTTATGTTGATTTACATTATTTCAAACAACATTGGGAGAATTGAAGAGTTCTGTAAAGTACAAGTATACCGTAAAGTATAAAAAAAATTCTATTACCTACATGGAGGTCTTCACATTTCTAAATTCAGCAGAGCAGAAAATACTATTTGTTGCGTGTGTAGTAATCAATTCCTCGTAAATTTGAACTTTTTGCCTTAATATATCCACTTTTCATTATGGGAAAACCTTTAAAAAGTGACTCAAAAAGTTAATAAAGTATCCTTCGAAGAAATTTCACGGGAATCACAGTAGCAATATTATCTAATTATCAACAAACACCACAGTACTTAAAAGCAAAACATCTTGTTTGGCAACAAGTGACGTCACGTATTTTGATTGGTGTTCATTGTCATGTGACTTGAGGGTGAAACATTTAGTTACATTTTATTTAATAAAAAATTAATACCTTGTTTATTAAAGCTAATATTGTGTTTTTTATTATTTTTATTTTAGAAACTACCTTTTCATGGTAAAATTATTTACTTATTTCAGTACAGTCCACACCCCTATTGCAGTATTATGTCATTTTAAAAGCACAATCTTAAGGAAAATGAATATTTCTTTCTAAGTAGTGATTTTTAATCATTTACTCTTTGTATCTGATATTGAATTTGTGGTACACAAAACTTTAGATGTTTTACACTGAAAGTAGAGTAGGGCTTTCCATGCAAACTAATATTAAACTAGACTTAATTTTAATTTTAATTAATAAAGAGATTTAATTTTTAATTAAACAGCTAAGAGCACCACAACGCTATTGTGCCTTTTTTGTTTAAAGAAAGCAATTAAGAGCAGTGTACTGGAAGTCCATTATCAAGATGCAATATTAAACAAACATAAAAACGAGCTGTCTAACCAAAAATACATTTTATATAAAACTAACCGATAAGATACAAAACGGCAAAAAATCTAGAAGTATTTCTTTTCAAACCGACAAGAAAGTGACATTTTGTAATTTATCAGCGTCCATTTTGTGCGAAAGAACAGATTTGTACATAACATTTAAAAATGATTAACTGATTGTTGCAGTAGTTTCTGTTTATATACAGATTGTATATAAATCAAACTGAAATAATTTATCTATGATAACGTTTGGAGAGCACTTGAATTCACGTTGACAGTTGACACGCATTGAATATATGAATTGGATACTAATTTAGGTCTGATGGAATGGAATCCTCATCAATATTATAATAAGGACACTATAGCTGGATAGTTACTTCGACAACTGACAACTGTCATTACTATCTAGTGTACAGGTTATATCAATAGGAGGGGTAACGGCATTGAATGCGACAATAAAGTAGCGCTTGTTAAAGAATGAGATAGATTTATAAACCTATCATAAAAAGAATAAAGAAATCCATTCAAAAGCCAACTTCCTTTGACTTTTTCGTTTCCCTGACCTCAGTTGCTTTCTTCTCTATAATATCGGCGAATGTCGTTACACCTTCCGTTTACTTAGCCTGATAGTGTAGCATGTAGCCGTAGCCATAATCTTGAGAAGAATCGGTATTAATATTTAAATTTTAACAGAAATTGCAAAGTTGATCATTTTTTGTTAAAGGTAATGAGAGATGAAAAGATTAGTGCAGTCGAATTACGTGAAAAAGTGACCAATTTATGACTTAAGTCCGAATTGAGGTAGCTAAGTGGAAAGGGGTAGGTTTGATCATTACAAATCGAAAGGCGACCATCCAAGATCTTAGTTGCGTGCGAGGGGTGCGTGGTAGCGGTGGAAAGGGGGTGAAAACGGTTTTTTGCAATTTGCAGCGTAAATACGCATTTTATTGAAAAATGTTAAATGGAAAAGTTGTAGATAATAATAATATCGACAACTTTTGTCTAAAATATTTTTTCACATAACCTAAAAATAAAGGCTAAAAAAGCGAATAACCATAATTTTCGTTTTTTATTTTTTACTCAGCGACAAATCAATATTTTGTTATGAAATTCAGTACAGTGATAGCTTTTTATATCCCAAAAAAGTAGAATTTTTTTTATTTACGATAACTCAATTTTTTTTCGACATATTAACGATTTTCGAAAAAAAGACCTCATTTTGTAACGGCTCCCAAGGTCCGAATTTTTATTTTAGACGCCTCTTGAAGGTCTCATTTTTTTCGTAATGACTTTAATTTTCATTCGCAAGTCAAAAGGGCGAGATATAATTAAAAATGAGAAACAGTAAAATTGTACTTTCTTTGTATAATTCATCGTATGCACGTATAAAATAATTTTTTTTATTTTTTTAATCAATATAGATGTCCATAATTTCCTTTATTTTAATCCTACAAACTGCAATAAGGTGTGATAAATTAAATGCATGTACATGAAATATTTTTGAGAGTAATATAACGTGTAGAACGGTACGAAAAAGATACGCGTGAAAAATTATGAATTTTTCAGTTTTTTCGATTTTAAACGATTTTTTTTTTGCTGGGAGTAGTAGCCATTACGAAAAAAATGAGACCTTCAAGATGCGTCTGAAGTAAAAATTCGGACCTTGGGAGCCGTTACAAAATGAGATCTTTTTTTCGAAAATCGTTAATATGTCGAAAAAAAAATGAGTTATCGTAAAAAAAGAATTCTACCTTTTTGGGATACAAAAAGCTATCACTGTACTGAATTTCATAACAAAATATTGATTTTTCGCTGAGTAAAAAATAAAAAACGAAAATTATGGTTTTTCGATTTTTTAGCCTTTATTTTTAGGTTATGTGAAAAAATGTTTTAGACAAAAGTTGTCGATTTTTTTATTATCTACAACTTTTCCATTTAACTTTTTTCAACAAAATGCGTATTTACGCTGCAAATTGCAAAAAACCGTTTTCACCCCCTTTCCACCCCTACCACGCACCCCTCGCACGCATCTAAGATCTTGGATGGTCGCCTTTCGATTTGTAATTATCAAACCTACCCCTTTCCACTTAGCTACCTCAATTCGGACTTAAGTCATGAAAAAAAGGTAATTCGACTGCACTAGATGAGTATTTTCCCGTCATAAGGACGAATTAATCATATTTGTTTTTTGTATTTTTGTAAAATAAAAAAAGTTTTCGACGAAACTAAAAGTTTCAAGTGAAGAAAATGGACTTTACATTTGTAGACACTTTGGCAGCCTCACATGTCTCCAAAACATCAGTTATCCCTGGTTCAGCTGCCCATGCTGCAGAATGCCTTAAAATTCAAAAGTACATTAATCTTCGTGATAACTTTATCTTTTATTAAATTGGAATTGAAACTTTCGGAACATTCAGACCACATGCATTGAAATTTATTGGAAATTGGGAACAAAATTAAGAAAGAAACAAATGGTCCCAGGGCCACATCATTCCTGATTCAAAGAATCAGTTTAGCCATTCAAAGGGGAAACGCTGCTTTTTTTTTCGGAACTTTTCCATCTTCAAAAACCCTCGATGAATTATATATAAAACCTGCTATTCGAAATTACAGTTTTTTTCTCCGATTTGATAACTCCTCACGAACTTTATCAATCAAACAAAGATACGCACCATAGTCAAGACTGCTGAAGAATATGGTATTGACAAACACAACACCGATAGCTTCAACACAAACAGATTCACATTATCAGGCAATGTTGATGCACTAGGTATGAATGGGTTGAAGAATATTAGGAATACATGTTTCATGACCAGTATCATCCAGTATTTGTCTAAGACTAATTGCCTTTTGGAGTACTTGAGGAAAGATGTCTTTATGAGAGATTTGAAAACAAAAAATTCAAATATGAAGGGCGGACTCATTAAAGGTTTTGCGAGAGTTATAAAGAAATTATGGTCTGAGGATTTGTCGGAAGTGGTGTATACAGCCTCTTTGAAAAGCAATATTCAAGGATTCGCTCCCTATTTCATAGGTTATGAACAGCAAGATGACGAAGAGTTTTTAAGATACCTCCTGGAAATTTTGCATGAAGCTGTCTACAGAGTTACCGAGAAGCCATTGCCAATCTTGACGGGAATCGACGAGATCCTAACTGACAACGAGATAGCCTAAGAGTCTTGGTCCAGGTACCTGAGAATGGACAATTCCGAAATAGTGGACATCTTTGTCGGCCAATTGAAATCCACTTTGAAATGTACTCATTGCGGTCACTGTTCTGTGACATTTGATCCAATTTGGGACCTTTCTTTGTCTATCCCACGAATAACTTGCCAACTCAACCTATTTCATTGCTTAGATTCTAGAAAGATTAAGAAATTGAAGTAAAAAATTAAAAATAAATGCACCGCACTCTTTTTACTCTGAATTTATCTATTCTTCTAATTACTTGAATTTTATTATAATACTATTTTGGGGTAATTAGTTATGATTGATTGTTTGACCTTCTACTACTTTTATTTTCTCTTCGTTAAGCGTTTTTCTTTAGTTTTTTTTCATTATTATTTATTTTTTAATAAACTTATTCATTAATGATAATTTAACTATACTAAGTGACATCAAAATCCGAACACCCAGTTTAAATGATTTTATTTTAATAAAATTTGGTGAATTTATTTATTTTACTTAAATAAACAATTGATAAAATTATCAGCCTTATCAGTTGAAGATTCCGGTTTTTATACTGCTTTTTTTGAAATCCAACTAACAATCCAAAAATAAATATGGCAGCCGTAGTAAAGATCCAAATTTTGCGGATTTTGGTTCTTGACATTCTTTACGATTGGTTACGATGCCTAGGGTACGGAGACCTGTACGATTTCGTGAACTTAGTGAGTTTGATAGGGGTCGTATAGTGGGACTTCGGGAAGCTGGATTTTCTTTTCGGGAAATTGCAGTTAGAGTGCAAAGAAGTGTAGACGCCGTGGTTAGGTGTTGTCAGGCCTGGCTTCGAGAAGGCCGTACGCAAGGAACAAGGGGCTCTGGACACCCCCGTAGAACAACAAACCGTGAAGATCGCCGCCTAAGATTATTGGCCTTAGGGGAACGTTTCCTCACTACCAGGTCCATTGCAAGTGAATGGAACACGGAAGACCTATTGGCATGCGAAGTAAGATCACCTTTAAACTTCATCAAAGGTAACAAGAACGCGCAGCGTTATATCCAAGAAGTTTTAGAACCCCATCTTTTACCCTATCTTGACACCCTGGCAAATCCAACTTTCCAACAAGATAATGCCCGACCACATATCGCAAGAGAAACATTGTTACCTTGGCCATCAAGATCTCCCGACTTATCCCCAATTGAGCACGTGTGGGATATGGGTAGGAGATTGCTCAATTTGCAACGTCCTCCTCAGACTCTAGAAGAACTTCGAAAGGAGTTGGTGGTTGCCTGGAATGAGATACAACAGGAGGACATTGACCACCTTCAGTGTTCGGATTTTTATGTCATTGACTATACCTAAGTTAATGCCCTATAATTGTATTTTTGTATACTGAAATGATTTTGAAAGAGATAACAAATGCAACCTTTTTTTTCTACTTGAAAAGTTTGAGTGGAAATTATTTCATTGTCTTTTTTTCACTCTGGAGTCAACGTTCAATTATGAAATAATGTCGAGCCGCGCATCGGATGGAGGAAATTGATTCAGCAAAACGAAAATTAAAATTCAATTTCTTATTTATTATGACGTTTTCGGATGATTGATGTGCGCGCATAAACAAAAAAGGAATGTACGTGAAATCTAAATAAAAAGAAAGGATTAGTTGACGCCGTGAAGCTCGAACGTCTTTTATTAAAAGTTTTTGTGAGATAGACTTTTTAATAAACGTTTCTGGCTTTTTTCTTCTGGTGGCTGAGTAACGACAGTTCGCGAAAAACATTAAGGAAAAAGGTGGCGGTGCATTTTGCCGTGAAAGGATTTACACGGGTGACAATAACTTCAAGTTCTGAATAAATTTCAGAGAGGTGCATTAAAATAATATCAACTCCAGTTACATTTGATAGATAGCAGCGAGCATTTTTTTAATACTTTTATTATAGTGTTTACAGAATTAAAAAAAAATTTAAATATATAATAATGAGGTAGCACATATTTTTATTTAGACGTGAATATTATTCTTTTACGTTTTATTTTATAACTGCGATAAAACTTTTTATTGCAAATGAAATTAAACTTGATGATACTTGCTATAAGGTAAAATATTTTCACATTTTTTAAAATTGTCATATTTTATTTTGTGAATAATTGAATTTCCCTTCTGTTTTGGTAATAATTTATTGTTTGCCTTCAGTTGGTCCAGTCTCACTTATTTAGCCATGTTGTGATTCTGGTGTTTCGCCACATAGCAACAAATGCAATAGTTTGGGTGGTAGGACCAAAATTGACACCATACTCCTGTTTCTTCTCCAGAATGCTTAAATGCGTCACAACGCTGTCAAACAACGTCCACTTTCCCAATACTAACGAAAATATACAGGCTTTAGTACATATTTAAATCAATACTTCAATAGTTTTGAGATTTACTCCCATTCATACCATTTTTACAATTACTGAAGATTATTTATTGAAAAAATTTATAACTATAAAATATTTAACCTTAGATTAATTACGTTTAGCTATAATTTGCGTTTTGTAATTCCATGCTGGAGCGTTGAGCTGTTTTTACAGTTTTGTTATTCCATGTCAGATACGTTTAGTTTTTTTAGCATTTATTTTTCTTATTCTTGGGCTTTGTCAGATCCCTCTGACGTTGGCAATCACAATGGTAAGCTGATCCATATCTTTACCCACTATGTATGCCTTCCATAAACAGGAGATTTGTTTTCTTCCTAGGCCTCTGATGCCTGTTATTTTTTTCTTAATTGAATCAGGTAGCGATTTTGTCTGAGAATATAGCCGAGATATTCCAGAGTTTCATTTTTACTCTTGTCAAAAGTTCACACACTTTAGTTGCCCTCCTGTTTAAGACTGCTTCGTTTATTTACAAAGCTGGACTATTGATTGTGGCAGCTTATCCGCAGCATAGCAAATAATGTTCATCAGCACAGTTAAAAAGTAGAAGTGTGAAATTTTCAGTAGTAATTTAACTATCTATCCATTTTTCATTGCACAAGTTAAATTTTATAAGAAAATTTTTTTAATCAAACAAATCGTATTGTGCTTCTGTCATTTGCTGTCACATTGACATCAACTGTGGCGACTATAATTTTTATGAGAAAAGTTTATGAATAAATCAAATCGTTTTGTGTCACTGTCAGTTGCTGTCACATTGGCGTCACCTGTGGCGATAACAATATTTTACAATGTCACGATTTGGAAATGCTTTTGCTGTAGATATTGACAAGAATATAGACAATCTTACGCCAACGAATACGAAAAAGTCAAAAATGTCAGTATAGAGACAATTTCAATAGTTTTGTGCTGAAAGAAATCACTTATTAGAACGAGGAACTTCGATGGAAAAAATTGCCTTCACTCTAAAGGACTGGGCAAGCAACATGCGCAAGAAGGATGGATCCTTCTATAAATAAAGTGTAGTGAAAACAATGTGGAACGTAACAGCAAAACTTGTTCAGGAAAAATATTGCAAAGATTTCGGTATTGTAATAGATCCATTAAATGATGTAAGATTTAAATCTGCTAGGAGTCTACGCGCAAAATATTAAAAATGAACCCGAAAAAGAGAAAAGAAAGCTCATCGGCTTTTACTCACAAAGAATTGCTGCAAATTTTGAAGCTTTACGAAGAAAACGAGCCGGAAGGTCTGCAGAAAAAATTTTTTCATCTCATATCTTATGAGCTAGCATTTCGAGGAGGTGAGGGAGTCATTTTTTTCAAGAAGAAAAGTTTTATAATAGAACAAGCACAAAATAGAATAGAATATAATACAGTATTTTCAAAAACCTGCCAAGGAGAAGGCCGTAGATTAGCGGACAGTAAATGGTTAATCCGAAACATTAGTAATGAAGACATCTGCCCCGTTAGGTAGGTCAGATTAAGGGTTTTTTATTTAATTTTACTTTTCAATGCTTTTTTTTCAAGATTATACAAAAAACTTTTGTCAAAACGAGGATCTAACGTGAAGACGAACCGTCTGTTTCTTACACCGAATCGAGAATGGCAAAATAGTGGTATATGGTTCAAGAACATCCCAGCTGGTAGAAACGAGATCGCAAAATGGACAAATTTGTCTGTCCAAGAAGCAGGTCTCAATAGCGAAAAGTTCAAATTCACAAACCATTCTCTTCGAGCAACTGCCGTAAGCCATCTAGCCAAGGTTGGGGTAAACGAAAACCAGCTAACGAAAATAACGGGGCGATGGCATCGCTTTCTTCGACAATTCAGAAAAATACGCCAGAAGTATTTTTTCACTCACGCCATTGATATTCTCAATAAACTTTCTGCTTCCAACGCTGCATTTTCTATATCTGATGGAAGTTTTTTTTCCTTTTTTGAATTCTCTATCGTCCATTTCGTATTTATTCACTTTGTACACAAAACGCAACAATATTCTCCGTAAAAACGTAACATTTGTTGACAGTAATTCATATCCCTAGCAACGTAGCACACAATTACGATTTTTGTGCCCAAAATTACAATTTTAATTCAAATTCTATTTTTTTTGTCTTGCTGTAGAAAAAAATGTTCTATTGCACACGACGATAAGATTGTATTATCTTCTCGATCATAATTAGCGTCTCGAAAATAAAGTACAATTTTATCGTCTTTTATAATAAATAACTATTAAATAATGCTGGAAATTCATTGTTTATTTTGTATATAAAATAATCATATTTTAAGCTTACCTGATTATACCACGCCTTTTTTACTTGGTGTTAGATTTATCTCTCTGTTTCTTTATACTGTTGATTTAGGAAATATTTTAATGTTAAAGCTACTAACCATACATATACTGATGAATTAAATATTCTCTTGATTAGCCAACTTTTAGTTAAAAAAAAATAACACAAAAAAATAAAAAGATTCCTGAATAATTTTTATTTTCTGTTAGATAGGATTATATAATTACATAGTTAAAATATAGTTACATAAAAGAAATAACACCAAAATTAAAAAGAATTTTTAAGCCATTAACAAATATCAAAATTACAAACAAAACATGTTCTACCATTAGATCAATATTTACAAAAGTGAAGGATAAAACTCCGATCCTTGAATTATCTAATTTAGTTTACTCCATTCCATGTAAAAACTGTGAAAAAAAGTATATAGGCCATAATACTAGTCAAAAATTAAAAAATCGATTATCTTTACATAAAAGTGATTGTAGATTACACCCTGAAAGATGTGAATTGGCCAAGCATGTAATTGAAAATGATCATGTAATGGATTTTTTATCTGTAATTGTTTTAGATATACAACCTATTTTGAAGAAAAGACTCTTTTTAGAAATGTCTTTTATTTCTCAAGAAGAAAAAATCATTAATAAAAAGAGTGACCATAAAAATCTCAGTGATATTTATTTTTATTTACTATCTAAGGATAAAAACATAAAAGAACAACTTACATAATAAATCATCTTACTAAATTACTGTGTAATAATAACTTTTTGAAATTTTATTTTGATTATTTTCTGACATTGACAATTATTTTGACAGTGTTTATGAAAAAGATGTATGAGTAATACTGTAAACTTCAAATTCAACCTAAGAAATTCTTCTTTTAATTTTTAATTTTTTCTTTCAATTTAAATTAATTAAAAGAATTAAGCACCCTTTGGCATTTTCAAAAATAAATAACAATTATTGTTTCGTAAACAATTTTACTAATGTTATTCTGACATCTTTTTCATAAAAAATTTTTTTTAAATTAATAATTTTAAGTATATTTACTGTAATGAATATTATGATTTGAGAGAAAGTTTATTGATTTATTTATTAGATTGATATTACTTATTTAAATGTACTAATAGCAACAAGATCTTTTTCTCAGGGGGTGTTTGGTTATGCTAGTTTCTATTGGGTTATTAGGTAGAAGGTATCTGAATAAAATTGATTAATTATAGTTATAAATTTATTATAAAATAGTTAAATTAAAACAGTAATGTTGAATGTTTAATAATGAAACTAATTAGAAAAAATATTAAAAAGAAAGGCCTTTGGTAATTATAAAAGAACTTACTTGATGTGAAATTAAGTTAAACTAACCAATGTTGTTTATGTAATGGCAAGTAAGATTATCAAATACACGAATTATTAAATATCAAGTAAATTCCTTTGTTTTTTTAAATTCTAAAATTCAACTAACTACTACAAAATTTTTTAAAAAAAATTACAATTTTATCTGACCTTGATATAAAAAGTCCTGTTTCCTGATTGGTGGAAAAATCTGTAGGTGATCTATGAAAAACGGAGACGAACGAAGTGATACGTGGTATTTGCGATTTTGGTAAACTGAAGTGTTGTTAGACGATTAGTTTCTTGTGTAATTATTGTTCTTTGTTTGTTCCTCAAATTTTAGTGTTAATGGATTATAGTTCCTTTAGTTGTATTAATATTAGTAAGTACTCTTGTTTTTTTTTACATCAACCGAAAGTGCTTTAATTTCACCTTTTGATTAGTTTTTAATGTCACTTGGCACTTTGTTTTACTTTATAATTGTTTTACTTTGTATTTTTAATGTCACTTTATTATAACTACTTTAAAAACTGTTTGTTCACTTTTTAACTGACTGTTCACACTCACTGATCTTCTCTCTTTTACTTCCAATAATAAACTTCCCTTAAAACTGCTTGTTCAAATTGACTATTCACACTCAGATCTTCACTGTTTGACTTCCAATAATCAACTCCTCTTCTTTTATAGGTTTTAAACTTCTAGAAGCTTCGTTTTTTGTTCTAGAGCTTAGTCATTTCTGGGAAAAAATATGTGTATCTCTTTCTTTCATATTTATGACTAGACATTCTTACTTAGTCTATCATCGATAATTCCAGAATAAAAATATAGTAAAATATATCTGTCTCCTTTTTACACATTATCTGTCCTTTTTTTACACATTATATAATCAATTTTCGCGAAGTTTCTACTAAGTTCTAAATAACATATTTATGTACTAAATATAATATCGATACATTACATAATAAAATAATTTCTAACTTAAAATTCTCTTACAAATACACAAAATATATAATAAAATAATACAATATAATAAAATTATTGGATTTTGTTACATTAAACAATATCTAAAGAATATCTAAACGTTACATTACATTTACCATTGTAAACATCAAATTTTATATTCTCAAATACATTCCTTGAAAATGGAAATAAATTTTCCGAAAGCTTGGAAAAGAGTATAAAGAGTTTACTTTTATTAATTGCTGCATACCCCAATATTACTGGTTTCATACCTTATTAGTCAGCAAATAAACTACCTTTACTTATAAATCTATAAATATAGATATAGTTAAAAGTATAAAGAAAAAATTTTAGTGCATCCAAACGATTTTGCGAGTGAATTATTTAAACACTGAGGGTGAAGTTCGCATATTGAAGCGTTATAAACCAACTGATATCATATAGATTTTAGTAGCTACTATAAATATTAATTTATCTTATTTTATTAAGTATTATTAATAATTCAAACAGTAATTTAGAAAGAAAAGTTTTCATTGAAATTATTACCTACATGTACTATTTTTAAGTCATAAGTTTAACCCAGCGGTACAGATTTTTAAATAGAATTGAGAAATAAAAAAAAATATATTTACAGACCGTTTATATTTTGACGGTGAAATTTTAAAATATTCCATCCGATTTTTCTAGTTATCAGAAGCACGCTGTTAAAAAAATATCGCGGCAATTCAAACGGATAGATCTAGATTGGTTAATTCTAATGTTGGTTCAGGCTTCACTCGATTTCTGCATCGCATTGTTTGACTGTGCTACAATATTGAAACGGCACACGTTATAGTAGGCAAAGTAAACTATGTTATATTCATTTGTTAGCTGTGCGAATAATTTATCAAAACAACAACAAAAATTCAATTAAAGGCTCGTTTCATTAATAGTTAATATGTTGATGTTGATAATTTGGAAGATTATATTTAAATACAACTATGTTTTCCTATCAAAATTCGAACACCCAGTTTAAATGATTTTATTTTAATAAAATTTGGTGAATTTATTTATTTTACTTAAATAAACAATTGATAAAATTTTCAGCCTTATCAGTGGAAGATTCCGGTTTTAATACTGCTTTTTTTTGAAATCCACTAACAATCCAAAAATGAGTATTGTAGCCGTAGTAAAGATCCAAATTTTACGGATTTCGGTTCTTGACATTCTTTAGGATTGGTTACGATACCTAGGGTACGAAGACTTGTACGATTTCGTCAACTTAGTATGTTTGATAGGGGTCGTATAGTGGGACTTCGGGAAGCTGGATTTTCTTTTCGGGAAATTGCAGTTAGAATGCAAATAAGTGTAGAAACCGTGGTTATGTGTTGTCAGGCATGGCTTGGAGCAGGCCATACGCAAAGAGCAAGGGGCTGTGGACGCCCCCGTAGAACAACAGACCGTGAAGATCGCCGACTAAGATTATTGGCCTTAGGGGACCGTTTCTTCAATACCAGGTCCATTACAATTGAATGGTTTGCAGAACACAGAAGACCTATTGGCATGCGAAGTGTTTACCGACGAATAAAACGTTTTGGCCTGTTTTGGTATCGACCACACTGGGTCCTCCTTTTAACTCCAGAACACCGACGTAATCGCCTTGAGTGGTGCAGAAAACGGTCACTCTAGGATCAGAAATAGAACAGTATTGTCTTTAGTGTTTAGGCATGCACGATGGTCGAGTTGGAGTTATGATTTGGGGTGCTATAGCACCCTATATGAACCTATAGGTTCAAGATCACCTTTAATCTTCATCAGAGGTAACATGAACGCGCAGCGTTTTATCCAAGAAGTTTTGGAATCCCATCTTTTATCCTATCTTAACACCCTGGCAAATCCAACTTTCCAACAAGATATTGTCCGACTACATGTCGCAAGAGTCACAATAGACTTCTTTCAACATAATGATGTCACATTGTTACCTTGGCCACCAAGATCTCCCGACTTATCCCCAATTGAGCACGTGTGGGATATGATGGGTAGGAGATTGCTCAATTTGCAACATCCTCCTTAGACTCTAGAACTTCGAGAGGAGTTTTTGGTTGCCTGGAGTGAGATACCACAGGAGGACATTGACCACCTGATCAGAAACATACCCCGGCGCGTTGGAGAATCGGGGTGCATCTACATATTATTAAAGGTAAAGAGCTTTAAAGCAATGCAATCATTTTGAAATTTTTATCTTTTACTTATTATGCTTCAGTAAGTACTTATACAAAATTTTATAAAAATATAAACATTTAAAATGGGTGTTTAGATTTTTATGTCACTTAGTATAGTTTTATCCATAACTTCTAAAACAAACATTTTAAACATATTTTTAAACAAAAACAACTACCTCTCGGGCCTCATGTCCAGCCAAAATAATGTACTTTTATTTCAATTTTTAAAGTTTCAAAACTAGCAAAATCCATGTACACGCTTTATATCCAAAATAAGGAAGGGATCTAAAAATAGAACCATCATTATGGTTCTGTGGATGGGAAGTAACTAATCTGTCATATACATAAACTTTTAAAGATACCGATGACTAAAAGTTCTTACAACAACTAAATTTTGGTTCTAAACTAATTAGCAGAACCAAGATAATCGATTTCGGACGAATATCTTTCAATATAAGCTCTATTCTCTGGAATAATATTCCCAAGTAACAATTACACAATTTACTTCTGGTTTTAGAAGTACAAATGGGGTGTTAAACTTAACAAAAATATAATGTTTTCTCAATGTTAATAGTTAGGGGTGTACAAAATCATACTAGGAAATCAATTAATTTTATGGTATTTATTCTCACACGGTTTATATGTCGATTTAAAAATTCAGCTTTTGGATGATTTAAGTAGTCCGCCATTAGTTCTGTGACGTAGATAACCCAAAAGTAAAGTTAGCTACATAAGGGTCGACATAGAACGCAAGAATACATCCAGCGCCGGATTCCGTTATGAGGTTAAAATAAGCCAATTAAAATGATGCTTGTGGGCGGAGTTCCTACCGTTGATATTTTGCGTGACGTTTAAACTAGGTATAACTGAAAGTAATTTTTAAGGTTTTAAGCAGGTATTTATTATTTTATGATTGTTTTCCTTTGATCTTGTCTTCATTTCATAGTCTTTAAAAGTAGGTAAACAAAAGGTATTGATTTTTTGTGGAAAATTTTAACTAGGTACCTAACGTGTAAATGGAAAACTTTGTGTCTTCCTCGTTAAATGAAAAATTCATTAATGTGAGTATCAAATCAAATATCTATTTTTGGCGTATAGGTAGTAATAAGAACAATTATTAAATTAAATATACCAATTTTTTAGTCTGTTTTGCCACCTGGCTGGGGAACAAAAATTATGGAGAAAAAGATAATAGAAGGTGAAGATAAGTTCCCTAACGTTCAGTTGCAATTTTTTGTTAATTGCACGAACAAAAAAGTGTTTGGTAAATGGTTAAGAGAGTTTGAAAACTTAACCAATTCATCATACGTTATAAATAATATGGTTATTGAGGATAGAGAACGGATTAAACTTAAGTGAAATATTTAAATGATATATTGGTACCTATACATAATATATTGAATTTTTGAGATTATTAAAATTATTTAGTAAACATTTAACAAGTTTTATTTACCATATAAAGTTTAAATTTAATTTTAGATGTCACCACTTTACTTGGTGCTCAAAAACTTACGAACCATCTTCACAAATTAAAACGAGAAATACCAACTGCCCTTCAAAATTAACAGTAAAAATTCATATTAGATATTAGAAAAAAATACATGGGCATACAAGAAAAATTCCAACTTTTACAAGAAGCACCTTGTGAAATAACTCTTATTGTAACACACAATCAGGCAATTCAAATTATTTGCGGTTTCGGAAAGTTAGTAATGATGTAAGAGAACAGTTATTATGTCTCTACAAAAATGGACATACAGCAGGAACAGCATTAGAAATGATTAAGTGCAATATCCAGCTAACTTGTGATGACTACAGCAAAGCTTTAGCAGAAAGGAATAGATGTCCAAGTTATAAATATTTGATAAAAACTGGATTTCATTATGGATTAAAACTACAATAATTTGCCCAAATCTATGAAATATTTCAACTCTCGGAGGTTGGAGGATGGAAATAAAAAATAAGTAATAAAAAATCCTCAGTATTTTTACCCTTAATTTAGTTACTGATAACCAAAACATGTATATTAATTAAATTAAACGTATTTTAAAATAACCTGAAATTATCCCCTGGCATAATAAAAAAATACACCTTTATAATACATTTTTACACTGCAATTATATATTTTTTTACTTTCTAGCCTAGAAAGCACAAATTGAAAAAGTGCGCCAAATATCCAAGCCACACCTACTAATATTTCTATTGGCCTATTTTAGCCTCATAACGGAATCCGGCGCTGGATGTATTCTCGCACATAGAACTGCAATTCTGTCGTCTTCTTTTTTAAAATTTTGATCCTCAAACCACAATTTTACTGCAGGTACGGTTACAAATTTTTTATGAGGAGTTCTAACTGTTGTGTTCGTGCAGTATGATGCAAAATAAGATTTATTATGATATTGACATTATTCAAATTTAAAAAAAAAATGTGGAGAAAAGCTAGCTAAACTTAGCTAAAAATATTTTAACATAATGCTTATATTTTATTGGAACGTCAAGCTGCTATAGACAAATGTAAGATACAGAACATTCATATATATTTTAGATGTTTTTTGGCGACTGATACATGCTGATACGCAAGATACTTGAGTATCACGAGTACCTAAAATGTTGTATTCGAGTGACTTAGCTATAACGTCATATCTGATACGCATGATACATTAATCTGTCAAAACGTTTACCCATGAATGAGAGTGGTAAACTCACGCGTTAACTTTCTATCTCTCTCTCTCTCTGATGTAACCTGATTGATCAAATTTTCCTAAGCCACGTGCAATAAACAACGTGTTGTTAAATGCACTGAATTTGAAAAAACATGTCGCTGAACGAAGATCTGGTGGAAGTGAAATTCATAATAAATGGTACCGACATTGCATTTTGTATCAGCCTAACCTAACCTTTATGACTCTTAATAAATAATACGTAATTCTTGAAAAGATTTCGAGGTTAGAGCAACTGTCACTTGCCGAACTTGAGTATCTGTCCAATGTCAAACTGATACTTATGACCTCATTAGTGCATGATACTCAAGCTCAGAGTAATAAGTACTCAAGTATCTTGCGTATCTGTCGCCAAAAAACATCTTTTGAAAGTTTTCCAAACTTTCAAATTAGATTGGCCTTTTTGTAACTGGCTATTAGCTATAAGTTCATAAAACGTCTAAATCAGAAAGTGGCTTATTTTATATATGAGTTAGTGACGTATCTGTAGTGAAAGTTGCAAATATGTAGGAATTATCAATTTCCAATTTTCTCCCAAAATATTTGATTCAAAAATGTTTAAATATATTTTTGGATAGTGCTGCTAATATACTTTAATAAAGTACCAGAAACCGGATATCGGTTTAACACTCCCTTGACTGTTCTACTTCTTTTACAATAATTAATTTATTAAGTAGAACAACTGAAATAAATGTTAGGTGTTCTAACTTTTAAGTAAATGTTTTAGGTGAAATAAAAGATTAAAAAGTTTATCAACTTCCCAAAAGTAACATTAATAATTCTCACCTTGAACTTGTCTAATGCGACAAACATTAAAAGCCGAATCCTCATCCTTTCACTGAACGGTGTAATAATCTAAAGTTGGCTCTTATTATACTCCCCTAGCTTGAAATGAAACTTTTCCAACTAAAGGCATTCCAACAATAGTAACACGAATAATTGTTGCAGTCCCAATGGAGGAAGTTCACGGTGTGCTCGGCAAGAAGCAAAGTCTACCCTGTGATATTAGGACAAGGGATAGAGATGACGCAGTTGCCATGGTTTTGTGGTTTAAGGAAACCGTCGGGGAACCGCTGTATAGGTGAGTGATCATTTCTATTTCTATTGTTCGTCATTATTTTAATTACCCACGCTCGAAAACGGTCTGTTTGTTTTGTGTGAATATTTGATGCCTAATGGTTTATTCAATACGTGTATCGATTAATTACCAATACAGTTTTTTTTGTGTATCAAATATTTGTTTAATAAAAACTCATATTAAAAGCTGATAAAAACATATTTTATAAGATATAAGGCTGGTTAGAATGATTTTAGAAACATGTTTTATTTGAACTAGCCAGTCGAAAGAAAACATTCAGTAGATAAGTTTTTTTCCTAACTAAGCCCTTTTACAAGATAAATGAAATAGTACCTACATTACAAAAATTGGTTTCGCAAATAAACTCTAGACTAATATATTGTGCACAACACTGATCAGTTTACAAACAAATAACTGTCTAGTTGGTTTTTGAAAACATTTATAGATAGAGAATTTATAATTTCCGTTGGGAGACTGTTCCATATACCAAAAATACGATTACACAGAAAATGTTGGCGTCTTATCGATCAAAAGGGTTCCTTTTTCACTTTCAAACTATGTCCACGTAGTCTGCTGTGATCATCTAAAATGAACAAAAGTTGCAAATCTCCATATCCATACTTTAAAATTCGAAAGGTGATAATTAAGTCACCACGGAGTCGACCAGCTTCAAAAGTTGGTAACCCTGCTAATTCTGGGCACAAAACCGTTCCACAGTACTCCAGTAGGAGTCGGACATAAGTTTTATACAAACGAATAGAACCCGAAAATGATATGTTTTTAAAAGTTTTACTAAGTAGGTATAACTTACTATTCGCTTTTTTAGTAACTTTTGAAATATGCTCCAACCAACTCAAATTTTCAGTAATCGTTAAATCAAGGTCACTATATGATTCCACGGTATGCAGTAAATGACCGTCGTCTATCGAGTAAGCCAATGAGAGTTATTTTTTCCCAAATGTAAAACCACACACTTATCTCTATTTAGAGATAACATCCAATCCGAACACGACCTGAAGATCGAATCTAAGTCACTTTGTAGTCTTGCCCATTGAAGAGTGGGTCAGCAAATATTTTTATATCGTCTGCGTAGAAAGCTTTCTTAGATTTGATACGACATTCAAGATCACTGGCATACAACACAAATAGTAGTGGACCCAAAACAGATCCTTGTGGAACACCACTTAAAACCGGTTTTTTATCTGACAGCGACTTGCCGACTCTAACAAAAAACCCCCGGTTTGTTAAAAAATCATTATATAATTCGATATAATTTTTGTAGTACGATTTGTCTTTGGCTTTAAAATGGGCCTCTGTTTCGACATTTACTTCTTCACTAGTCCTAAATTTCTTTCCAGAGAAGTCTACGATGCATCGTTTTGATGGAATTGATGGATTGTCTTTATACAGGGTGATTGATTAGTGTGAGGAAGCTCAGTAGATCTGTTATAGTAAAATTTACAAAAAAAAGTTATTAACAAAAGTTGTAGGCAGCTTTAAACTCCACATTTTAAAATTAGTTACAATCTTACAGGGTGTTCCATAAGATGGTGGCATACCAAACTTATGTTTTTTTAAATGGAACACCCTGTATTTTATTTTAAATTTGAAATCTGCTTAACTTCCACATCACAACAATGTAAAGTTTTATTATGTTATACTGGGTATTTAAAAAGTTATAACCAATATTACCTGAAAATCGTATCAAGTTTAACCCCCTGTATAATTAAAAAGGAGTATAGGAACATTGATCTATTGCAACCATAGTTTTTTAATAATTGTTAAAAATTATAAAACATATTCGTTTTCATAATATTCGTCAAATCAAATACAGGGTAAGTCAAAATGCTAGTACATTATTTTCTTGGTAATTTTAAATGGAACACCCTGTATTTTATATCACTATCGAAAAGTACTAATATCATACTTCAAATTTTATGAAGTACTCCCTATACCTAAAGTTATCAGTTTTCTAGATATTTTTATTTTTCCATCAAAGTATTGATTTGGTAGATATTTTAACGTTTACCAATAATTATTGTGAGTTGGCCATGATTGGTTTGTCAGAAACTGACAGTTTGACATTATTGTTTATTAATTCAGTATTGTGGTACACCGTAAATTAGCAACAATTATTATTAGCAACAATATCAATTTAATTTAAATTAGAAATAATGAATTTTACTACTAATGAATTGGTAGATATGATCTGGATTTTGGGGGAATGCAATAAAAATTCATTACTCTCCGCTAGAATTTATCAAGAACGGTTTCCAGATAGGCGGCAACCCAGACAAGATACATTTGAAAAATTGAAAGATCGATTTAACCGCACTGGTTCAGTGAAATATGAAAAACATGAACGAACAAAACCGAGTGTGACAGAGGAAAACGAAATGAGTGTGTTGATGGCAGTTACAGAAAACCCACACACAAGTATAAGGAGCATTTCCCATGAACAAGAACTTAGTTACTACTCTGTTCAAAACATTCTATCTAAAAACAAGATGCACCCTTATCATATTCAAAAGCATCAAGAATTAAACAATGATGATTTTCAGAAACGAATAGTGTTTTGTGAATGGGCTTTAGAAAAAATTAATGAGCAGAGAGATTTTTTTGATTATGTCCTATTTGGTGATGAAGCTACATTCCATCGAAACGGTTCTGTTAATAGGCATAACTTTCACTACTATTCAACAAGTAATCCATACCACATAGTAACACATAGTCAAACAAGATGGTCTCTAAATGTGTGGGGAGGTATCGTCGGTAACTATGTAATAGGTCCATATTTTTTTGAAGATAACTTAAATGGTGAGATTTATTTAAATTTTATCGTAAATCAGTTACCGATATTATTAGAAGAGGTTCCACTTAATATACGTGAACAAATGTGGTTTCTACATGACGGTGCCCCTGCGCACCACAACGAATTAGTACGTGGTGAACTTAATGATCAGTTTGGAGAAAGATGGATCGGAAGGGATGGACCGGTCAGGTGGCCCCCAAGGTCACCAGATTTCAATAAAATGGACTCATTTTTTTGGTGTTACGTTAAGAACGAAGTGTATAAAATACCTCCAACAACAAGGGATGATATGAAAGATAGAATCCGAATTGCATTTCAAAATATTTCTTTACAAATACTTAATAATGTAAGCAACTCTTTCAATGACCGCTTTCAAGCATGCATAAATGTTTTAGGAGGTCATTTTGAACATCTTACTTGAGTAAGATAAGTTAAAATTACTGTTGTTTTTTATTTTTCTCTGTTGTTAATTTTTTTTTCTTAATTTTCAGTCGGTTATTTTATATAAAATTTATTTAAAATAAATTGTTTTCTTTTCTGTAACGCTATTACTAAATTAATAAACAATAATGTCAAATTGTTAGTTTCTGACAAACCAATCATGGCCAATTCACAATAATTATTGGTAAACGTTAAAATATCTACCAAATCAATACTTTGATGGAAAAATAAAAATATCTAGAAAACTGATAACTTTAGGTATAGGGAGTACTTCATAAAATTTGAAGTATGATATTAGTACTTTTCGATAGTGATATAAAATACAGGGTGTTCCATTTAAAATTACCAAGAAAATAATGTACTAGCATTTTGACTTACCCTGTATTTGATTTAACGAATATTAAGAAAACGAATATGTTTTATAATTTTAAACAATTATTAAAAAACTATGGTTGCAATAGATCAATGTTCCTATACTCCTTTTTAATTATACAGGGGGTTAAACTTGATACGATTTTCAGGTAATATTGGATATAACTTTTTAAATACCCAGTATAACATAATAAAACTTTACATTGTTGTGATGTGGAAATTAAGCAGATTTCAAATTTAAAATAAAATACAGGGTGTTCCATTTAAAAAAACATAAGTTTGGTATGCCACCATCTTATGGAACACCCTGTAAGATTGTAACTAATTTTAAAATGTGGAGTTTAAAGCTGCCTACAACTTTTGTTTATAACTTTTTTTTGTAAATTTTACTATAACAGATCTACTGAGCTTCCTCACACTAATCAATCACCCTGTATAGGGTCGTTTCAGTGCCATTTCATTCTTCAATTCGTCCAATAATGCACCATAATAGTAGTTGTTTTTCTTTTTTCCTACTACAAATAGTCAATGAATAATGTACAGTGTCTATCCCAGAAAACACTCCGCCGAGTGTCGATTGGACTGTTGACTATAGTGATGGAGCCATGTTTCATCTATTCCCACATATTGATGCAAAAGTTCGGCCATATTATCGTAAATAAGCTCAAACAAACATTGCTTTACATCATCAGCTCACGCGGCACCCTCTTTGTAGAAAGCTTTCGCATGTGCAAATATTCGTGAATAATATGATGCACAGGTTCTTAGTTCATTCAAAATTATTTTGTGGATTGTTTTTTTTTTCTGAGGTAACAGCGCATCATATGGGTGTGTACGACCACATTTAAATTCACGAAACCTAACAGTTCTTACAGTTATCAAGCCATTGTCTGGTTTGCACAGTAGTTTTTTCCATCAAAAAGTAGTGATGAATCAATACACAAAGTTTTTATCCATTTTTTTACATTAAAAAAAGTTGCTTCAATCAAAAATGAATTAAAAGACGACATCTCACAAACTAATGTTCCAACAGCTGTCAAATTTGAATGTTGGTAGTAACTGAAAATCATATGAATTTAGTTCTAGCAGCACCATCTACTTAATAAAACAAATATTTATCTATCCAAGTTATATATGCTTTATATGAAATTTATTGTACGTATTATTTTATCATAACTCTGTCCTAAAAACATTTAAGAAAGAACTTTTTTACAAAACTTTATTGATTACCTTTCTTGTAAAAATTTACAAGATAACTACTAACCCTAAACTGTATGATTATATTCTGACAGTTACTAACTTAAAATTTCCAAAATCACCGACGATATGACATATTCACGTTAAAAGTCCGGAAAGTGACTTATTACGGTACGAGATAGATGCTTATGAAAGAGGCGACGAAGGAGCCGAGTCAAGAATATCTAATCGAGTACCGTAATAATCACTTCACGGACGTGTATCGTACTATATTTTTTTCATACTGCCTTTGGTTTTAAACGCAATAAAATATGAAACTGAAATGACATATTTGGTCATTTTATTAGAAAGTCATGTAGACTGTTGTGAAAAAATTATTTTACTTGATTTATTCTTAACATGGTTGATTTGCTTTATAAATAAAAAATGAACAGCGGTTACTAAGTAACAATGTAAATAAAGGCAGACATATTAAATTTCTCTGCACACACGAAATATCTGCGTAGAAAATGGATCTGAAATTAGATGAAATTGCTGAGAAAATTGCGGAAGCGATAGGGCAAATCATTCTAGTTAAGTCTGCGAAAAGATATGAAAAAGAATATGCGCTGTTTTGCAACTGGCGTGAACAACACAATTTGAAAAGTAGTGCTGATGAAAATGTGATGTTGGCTTACTTTTTGGATGTGGTAAGAACAGTTTTTTTTAAAGAATATTCTTTTTAACAGTTTAAATTTTCATTCAAAAGTATTCAAACTTTCTTCATTATGGTTCAAATACTCGATGGTAAAATCAATTAATGAGAATGTCAACATATCAAGTTTGCCAAAGTTGATAGCTTTTTTGAAGAAACAAAATATAGACCATCAGCCAAACCAGTCGAAGGTGCTGACAAAGGAACAAATTAAAAGCTTCATGAGGGACGCTCCAGATAAAGAATATCTATTACTCAAAGTGATAGCATTACTTGGAGTTGCTGGAGGTTGCCGAAGGGAAGAGATCTATAATTTAGAAGTTAGTAATGTGGGGGATACGGGTACGCAGCTAGTAGTTAGGATTAACCAAACAAAAACGCATACTCGACGAGCTTTCACTGTGATTAACAGTGATGAGGTTCACTATTTGGTTGTGTTTAGAAAATACATGAATTTACGGCAACACGTCTCCCTAAAAGTTTTTTTGGTGTGTTATAGACAAGGAAAATGTCTGTCTCAAAGAGCTGGTATACATACTGTTGGCGGAGTACCTAAGAAAATAGCTGACTTCTTAAAACTAGACCAACCAGAAAAGTATACAGGTCATTACTTCAGGACATCTTCAACGTTGTTGGCCAATGCTGGAGTTGACCTTAAAGTTCTAAAACAGCACGGTGGATGGAAGAGTTCTTCAGTTGCAGAAAAGTATATAGAAGAATCGATTGAGGGCAAAAACAAAATTACAAGAATGATCCAAAGGGGCGAAACTTTTGTTGAAGTGCTACATCACAGCCACACGTCTTTCGAGATTACAGAAAACACTGTAAATCCATCAACAACTCCATTAATACATATTGCTGGCAACAGCAGGTGTACAATTAATGTCAATCTTCAAAAACTAGAATAAAAGCTTATTTCAACAACATTGGGAGAATTGAAGAGTACTGTAAAGTACAAGTGTACCGTAAAGTACCATTTCCCGGACTCAAATGAGGCACTTTACCGTACAGTATGAAAAAAAGTAAATTAAAGGGTTTAAGTTTTACAAGAAATAATAAAATGTATGTTTTATTTTTAATTAAAATAAAATCTATTATTTATTATTATCTGATAGTAATTAAGTAATAGGTAATGGTTAAAGTAGAAATTATTTTTACATTTAATCCAACTTATTGTTAGAAACAAGATTAAAAACGTTTACGTTGTTGCATTAACTCATTAGAAAATGTTCCAAGTTACTTTAAATTGTATTTTTAAATGAAAATCTGTAGTAACTTTTAAGTTGTAAGTACATAAATACATGGGATGTTCTTTTTTAAACAAACTTTGTTAAAAGAAATCCCGAATTGTCGGAAGTTTGCTGTTAATCAAATCAACGAATAAGCTCTTCGGCCTTTAGCTTCCACTCTATAACGTTTAAAGCTCTGAGGCGTTAACCACTCGAAGCTACGTGAGAATTGCACCACCTGAAGTTTCTACAAGATAAATGAGAAGGTTACCGCAAGGGTTGTCTGTTTTGACAAGGGCCAACTAAATCCTAATGTTGTGTTTTACTGATTAACCGTGTAGAAGAATGTAGATGTTGCTGTTTTTAAGAGAAAAGGAATAGGTTATAAATAAGTAAAATAAATCGATCCCTAAGGTGCAGACTTCATTTAATTTTATTGCCCGTTACGCGGTGATCTACAGGGACTCCTTGAAAATGTAAAATGGGCATGAGAAAAGTAAAAAACTTCGGACAAGAAAATGAAAATAATCCTTATCACATATTTTTAAGCAAATATTCATAATAATAATAATAATAATAATAATAATAGTGTTACTGTTGCAGTTCCAAAAAACAATTACAGACTTTGAATAACTTAGTTCAGAGCAAAAAACTTTTTAATGAAAAAAATTCGGTAAATCAATTTGAAATTCTGAATAATTCCTTGATCTAAGGGCTGGCAATGTGATGTTGTGTTGGGTGGCAGGAAGATTATTTTAACATTTTCTAATGGAACTTCAGGATGTGACGTGGCATTATCCAGAAAAAGAAGCACTTTTCTATTCTGTTTTTTCATTCTATTATCAAATTTATGCAGCCATCTTGTCATAATTTCTGTTGTTATCCAAGCCTTTTTGTTAGAAACCCATTCTAAGGGTAATTTATCAACATAACTACCCTAAAAACAGTGGTGATTTTTACTTTTTCCAATTACTAATGGATCTTCTTTCTCACCTTCCATATTTGCACATAGAAAAATAGTCAAACTTTGTTTTGCTGCCTTTTTCCCTGTACATTTTTCATTTTTTAATGCAAATGTCTTGTTAGGCATGGCTCGGTAATATAGTCCTGTTTCGTCAGCATTGTATGCATCTCGTGGAGAATAACTCCTTAATATCAATGGTAACTTAGTTTTTCAATTCTTTATGTCGTCCAAATTAACCTCTGCAGAGTCACCGCAAATTGATTTAATAGTTATATTATGACGCTTGCAGAAACTTTCCAACCATCCATTTGATGCTGCCAAATTTTCCATCTTCAAACTGCTTGCAGCTTCGAGTGTTTTTTCTTTAAGTAGCGGCCCAGATATTGGAATTGCTTTATTTCTGGCTTTGCAAAACCAATTGTATACGACTTGATCCACTGCCAATCCTTCTGATTTCGGAAACTTTCGTTTTTGCTTCCATCAACAAATAGACTAAAATATTTTGGCCGATATTAACAGGTAAATTTCTATGAAATGGGCTTTAAAAATTTGAGATTATTTGGCCGCCGCCGCATTATAAAGGTATCCGTAAATACCATGGGAATTTCCATATAATCGGTTTGGAGAATTTTGAAACTGACCGTTAGCACCGCTTTTGATAGGTGGCCGTTAACACAGGTTTTACTGTACCTGTTAAAAACATTAGGAGGAAAAGGATTACTGAATATACGATACTCCATTCAATACATGGTATGAAAAGAAAAAAGAAAAATTATCCGCAGAAACAGAATTCATTGTAGATAATAATGTCAAAGGATCTAATATTTCTAATTAATGTAAAAAAACAACATAACCCTACTTTGGTCACCTGAACATACCGGCATTAAGGAAACGAAAAAGCGGATCCTCTAGCCAGAACACGTGCAGAAGAAGACGATAGGATGAGATGATTTTACTGGTTCGAGCTAGAGGGTGTAAGATACTCAAAGAGGTCTGTCTTAAAATAAGAAGAAGCTGAGCTAAATATGAGCAGATAAGACCTACGAATTTGGATAGGACTACTGACTGGACATATGGACATATGAAAACCATTGTACTGACAGAAAATACATATTGCTGATACTGTCAGCTGAGAATGAAACAACAGAGTATATTTTATGAAACTGTCGAGATCTCAAGAGATTAAGGATCAATAAATTTGGTCTGCATTACGGACATAGAAGTTTTGACCCTGATGAACTTCATTAGAGCTGATATAATGACTAGAGATTTTAGAATTTTGAGATATTTTTTGAATTTTTGTCTCAAAGTTCTAAAATCTCTTGGGATGCTGATTTTCCGACCATATCTAGTAACATAATTCTCTTTTCCTGACTTTTCATCTAATGTATTAGTCTCGTTTGTCCTGTCACGGTCGGCACAATGTAAGGAAAAGGATCAAATACTACGCGTATAAGATTTTTCGTCAAAAAAACTGGATAAATATGGAAAACTTTTAATATTTTAAAATTAGCAAGACAGCATCAAAAAAATATATTACTGAAAATTTTTTCATCTGTCAAATTTGACATTTCAACAATGTTCCGACTATTTTTTTATTGTTGTTTCAGCCAATGAGCATGCAATTAGGCGATAATTTTGCACTAGTGCAAATTATCGATAATTTGCACTAGTGCGAATTATCAGGTCCTTCAAAATAAATGCAGACGTAATTATATTAAACGTTTATTATTTATTGAAATAACATGAACACTGTTAAGCCTAGTTATTGAAATTCTTACAATTAAAAACGCAATTATTAAAATTTATGATTGAACCAGTCGAAGTTTGTTGTCGGTCAGAAACAACGTTACTGGAAGAACAAGTTGAAACTGAAATATCACCAACTTCGCTGTTCTCACTGTTTCTCATTTTCTTTATTATTTCCTCATGAAACTCTTTATCAAGTTGTAAATAAGGTTTTATTGAATTGACATTTCCATGTCCCGTTATTTTCGTTAGCTGGTTTTCGTTTACCCCAACCTTGGCTAGATGGCTTACGGCAGTTGCTCGATGAGAATGGTTTGTGAATTTGAACTTTTCGATATCGATACCTGCTTCTTGGACAGACAACTTTGTCCATTTTGCGATCTCGTTTCTACCAGCTGGGATGTTCTTGAACCATATACCACTATTTTGCCATTCTTGATTCGGTGTAAGAAACAGACGGTTCGTCTTCACGTTAGATCCTCGTTTTGACAAAAGTTTTCTGTATAATCTTGAAAAAAGCATTGAAAAGTAAAATTAAATAAAAAACCCTTAATTTGACATACCTAACAGGGCAGATGTCTTCATTACTAATGTTTCGGATTAACCATTTACTGTCCGCTAATCTACGACCTCCTCCTTGGCAGGTTTTTGAAAATACTGGATTATATTCTATTCTATTTGTGCTTGTTCCATCATGAAACTTTTCTTCTTGAAAAAAATCCGTCAAACTGTTGACTGCCTCACCTCCTCGAAATGCTAGCTCATAAGATATGAGCTAGTTTTCATCGTAAAGTTTCAAAATTTGCAGCAATTCTTTGTGAGTAAAAGCCGATAAGCTTTCTTTTCTCTTTTCCGGGTTCATTTGTAATATTTTGCGCGTAGCATCTCGGGCACTACTAGCAGATTTAAATCTTACATCATTAAATGGATCTATTACAATACCGAAATCTTCGCAATATTTTTTCTGAACAAGTTTTGCTGTTACGTTCCACATTGTTTTCACTACACTTTATTTATAGAAGGATCCATCCTTCTTGCGCATGTTGCTTGCCCAGTCCTTTAGAGTGAAGGCAATTTTTTCCACCGAAGTTCCTCGTTCTAATAAGTGATTTCTTTCAGCACAACTCCTATTTACTGTAGTTAAGATCTAATTTATAAAAAAAAAATTTATTGCAAATGGCGTTTGTTGCCGTACATAAAATAAATAAAAAATAATAATAAAAAATTAATAATAAATTACTGTTTAAGCTTCACTCAGTTCTAATCGAGCGAATTTCGTCCATATGACGCGACATTTTTCGTATACAAAATCGTTTTTTGAACAATATATTTTTAACAAAGTAAAACGTTATGAAATTTCACTATATTTTCATATTTTTTTAAATTGCGTAAATAAAACAAAAGGAGCATTCTACGTTTAATTTCAAATTTCCTCTCTAAGCTTGTGAGAAATTTTTGTTTTAGATCTCGTAATATGCCAGGAATTCTATATTATTATTCTCGAATTTACGCCCCAGAGAACAATAATTCAGAAATTGCGAAACGATATCAGTAATGCTGGTTTAAAAGATACGGTTAATATTTAACGCGGCACAATATTCATTTTTAATATTAAGTTCGCGTTATACTACAAGATTAAATTTTTTGATAATAAAATTATTTTAACGACAGTCTACATTCAAATAATTTAACAGAAATTATAGTAAGTACCAAATTTATTGCAAAAATTACAGCTGAAGGTTCACTAACATTAAAATTCAATATATTTATAAATATTTACATTGAAAAACCGAAGGTTAAAACCCTTGGGAAAAGAACAATGATGTTTATAAAGAAAAAAAGTTTTGGTAAAGATTATACTAAAGCACTAGATTGTGGACATTGAAAAACAAAAATTAAGAAAAATAGAGCACGAAGAAGGACCTAAAGCTCAATATTATTTAATTATATGAATTCAAGAAAATAATTAACTAAGGGTTGAAAAGAAATACTTCCCCAATAAAGAAGGAAGTTTTTAGAAGGAAACACAAAATGAGGATTTCAAATCTGGATCCATTTGGGGGTCAAATATTTCTTGGTATCTTACTAGAAACCCTGGAAATTCCTATCAAGTTTTATTCTATGATTTGCAGTGTTTCTTTCACGATGCGATAATTTTCCTTAATTTTTGACTTTAGTATTGTAGGAAGAAGTTGATGGAGTTATATTTTAGTTAACTGTGTCACGTCCTGTTAGGGTAACTGTTTTCAGTTTGAAAAGGTTCTGGTATTACGTTGCCAATTCTTGATATGTACTTATTCTGAATTTTCCAAAATAAGTTTTGGTCTTTAAATATTCAGTTTGTGCTGATATGCTGATATGATGTTTCCATTATTTCTGGCTTTTTATTGAAGAGCATCTATCTTGAAAAGGCTACTCTGAAGGTTAATGAACTTCTTCAGAAAGGCAGAGCTAGATGAGGTACTCCTAAGAATAAATCTGCAAAGTCACAGATTTGGCCCACATTATAATTTGTCTGTATGATTATATAAATAAGTACAAAATATAAATAGAAATAATAATAGATAATTTTAAGTCTGAAATTCTAAAACGAGTACTGTAAGAGCTTGCCGGACGTGTGACGTACAACATTTTATTTCATCCTGTACCCTAAAACACAAAAGAGCAGTGAAGAAATAAAATATTAATATATTTATTGGCGTGTGCTATTTTTAAAATTTGTATTCAATGCCAAGATAGCTGGCATGAAGTTGGTAACCATAGAATCACAATATTATTGTTTTTAAATATGTAGAATAATCTCGTCAGTCATTGTCATTATCAGATATTCAGGAAATGGCTCAAGATCAAATTGTTACTGGAATATTAAGTATGGAGAACGTTAAGGGTTTTATACCGATCGAAGACAATTGTTTGGAGGAGGAGCGGAGCGACGACTTCAATTATTGTCTGAGATTGGTCATCCGTCATATTGACTAGTTTTTAATATGTTAGAAGCCTCTCAAGGTCAAATATAATTAATTATTTTTTAGTAACCCTCTTCCGGCGATTTTTTCGCCCAGCTGATTCCAGACTTCCGAGAAAGGCAATTTCACTGATTATTGAAACTTTTTTCTGTTAATTTCTAGAGTTTAACTCGTGACTTATGACGTAATACTGTTTAAGCGGTCTCGTTGAAACTACCAGGCGGAACATACCAAAGAGAGCGGTTGTAATTAAGCTCCGTTATTAGAGAAAATTAGAATGGCATTAAAACGTGCGGGAGAGTTGCATTTAAAGAGGTGTTACAATGGTGCATGGGGTTATTACAACGACCGAACGTGTAAATCTGCTTTGTTCTAGAATATTTTAAATGTAAATGTACGGTGGTTTTAATATAATTATGTTGTTAAACTGGAAAATTCATTTAAATAAAGTAAACTCAATTTAACGTGATCAACAATATTGTGTGCGCAAAAATGTTCTACACGTATCGTGGTAAACAACAATCTAAAACACTTTTGTTAGAGTTGTTTACAACATGTGTTAATCAACACGTATTTAATCATATTTTACTCTTAAAAATTGTGATACAACCACTCTTACAATTTCAATCAAAGTAAACAGTTTAATAGTGGACAACTTCCAAGATTAATTTATTCATTAACAACTTTAAATTGTCATTAGAAAACAAAATTTCGATTCCTTTAAAATAAAGAGATCTAGCAGATCAACAGAAGAGACTGACTCAGGAAACGGTCAAGTAAAACAGTTAAAGATTTAACAGATAAACATATTAACTATTTAGGACCTAGAGGTGAAAATTTCACTAAACTAAGGTGATAGTTGATTTAAAGATCAACAGTTTTTTTTGTCCGTTTTCTTAGCTATTCAAAAAAACATCTAGGTTTTTTTATAACAGTTGTTGACTATCATCCTAGCGATTTGTAGACTCTACAGTTGTTTGATTATCTCCAAAACCACGTTTATAGGCTATCTTCCTCTTGTTCAGTCGAATAAGAAGAACAGTCTCTTGCTATCCTATCAGCGGTTATTCTGTTTATATAGTGACTATTTTTTTACCTTAATTAAGATTTTCCTCACAGCTTATTCTCTGCTTGGTTCCGATGATCCCAACCTTAAAAAGATGCAGCAGAGACTGCGAATCCCAGTTTGATTAGCAGAAAAATTAACAGATTATACTGTCTCTTTTACAGATTTATTGTGCTGTTCTTGTGAATTATCGGGAAATATACGGGCAGCATCCAGTTAACACTTCTACCAGCTCTGCTGCAAAGTTTGCCACTATTCAAGGGACTTTCTTTGCATCCAATCACTGATGACTGCGTTTTTAAGCATAGTGATCCTATACAAAGAAACGGTGACATCTGACAATAAATTTTAAATCAAAATAGTTGTTATTGAACCAATAGTGCAGTCGAATTACGTGAAAAAGTGACCAATTTATGACTTAAGTCCGAATTGAGATAGCTAAGTGGAAAGGGGTAGGTTTGATAATTACAAATCGAAAGGCGACCATCCAAGATCTTAGATGCGTGCGAGGGGTGCGTTGTAGGGGTGGAAAGGGGGTGAAAACGGTTTTTTGCAACTTGCAGCGTAAATACACATTTTATTAAAAAAAGTTAAATGGAAAAGTTGTATATTATAAAAAAATGGACAACTTTTGTCTAAAACATTTTTTCACATAACCTAAAAATAAAGGCTAAAAAAGCGAAAAACTATAATTTTCGTTTTTTATTTTTTACTCGGCGAAAAATCAATATTTTGTTATGAAATTCAGTACAGTGATAGCTTTTTGTATCCCAAAAAAGTAGAATTTTTTTTTTACGATAACTCAATTTTTGTTCGACATATTAACGATTTTCGAAAAAAAGATCTCATTTTGTAACGGCTCCCAAGGTCCAAATTTGATTTCAGACGCCTCTTGAAGATTTTTTTCGTAATGACTTTAATTTTCATATACAATAATAAAAAAATACTACTCCTACCAAAAAAAATCGTTTAAAATCGAAAAAACTGAAAAATTCATAATTTTTCACGCGTATCTTTTTCCTACCCTTCTACACGTTATATTACTCTCAAAAATATTTCAGTTAATTCCAGACAGTCTGCTTAAAAAAATTTCCTGCAGTTGCAAAAAAAGTTGCAGTTCTTCAAGATGCAGTTGTCGAAAACACGGTTTAAAGTGTACGAATTTATGCTCGAATTGCTACGGCGTTAATAATTGTACTAATATCGAGCAATCAATCACAGAAATTGCCGATGTACATCCTTCAGAACACGTTGACCAAAACGATGCATTTCAAGATGAGAATCGTATGCTAGAAGAGGAAGAAAATGTCGAATCTGACGAAGAAGAATCAGAAAATGATAATGAAGATGAAGACGAACATGATAAAGATGAAGACGGAGATGATGAAAATGATGAAGATGACGATGAAGTAGAAGTACAAGAGGAAGAAGAATGTAATTCGCAAGTCAAAAGGGCGAGATATAATTAAAAATAAGAAAAAGTAAAATTGTACTTTCTTTGTATAATTCATCATATGCACGTATAAAATAATTTTTTTATTTTTTTAATCAATATAGACGTCCATAATTTCCTTTATTTTAATCCTATAAACTGCAATAAGGTGTGATAAATTAAATGCATGTACATGAAATATTTTTGAGAGTAATGTAACGTGTAGAAGGGTAGGAAAAAGATACGCGTGAAAAATTATGAATTTTTCAGTTTTTTCGATTTTAAACGATTTTTTTTGCTAGGAGTAGTATTTTTTTATTATTGTATATGAAAATTAAAGTCATTAAGAAAAAAATGAGACCGTCAAGAGCGTCTAAAATAAAAATTCGGACCTTGGGAGCCGTTACAAAATGAGGTCTTTTTTTCGAAAATCGTTAATATGTCGAAAAAAATTGAGTTATCGCAAAAAAAAAATTCTACTTTTTTGGGATACAAAAAGCTATCACTTTACTGAATTTCATAACAAAATATTGATTTTTCGCTGAGTAAAAAATAAAAAACGAAAATTATGGTTTTTCGCTTTTTTAGCCTTTATTTTTAGGTTATGTGAAAAAATGTTTCAGACAAAAGTTGTCCATTTTTTTATTATATACAACTTTTCCATTTAACTTTTTTCAATAAAATGCGTATTTACGCTGCAAATTGCAGAAAACCGTTTCCACCCCCTTTCCATACCTACCACGCACCCTTTGCACGCATCTAAGATCTTGGATGATCGCCTTTCGATTTGTAATTATTAAACCTACCCCTTTCCACTTAGCTACCTCAATTCGGACTTAAGTCATGAAAAAAAGGTAATTCGACTGCACTACAAAGTTTTCTAAAAATTAGTAAAATGATTTGTTTATTGTTGCCTCTCATATACTCAGTCTTAAAAAAATATCAAAAAAATAGTTTCCCCGTAGATAAAACTTCCCGTTGGCAATACTCCTACCCGGTGTTTTTTCACCTTTTATTCCATACTCGAGGATTTTTTTCGGTGAGCGTACCATAAAAATTAACTATCAAAAGTAATGAAGCTGCCGCTCATTATCTTCTGTTTTTAGCATTATATGGAGCATTCATAAACCGGTGCGAGGCCTAGTAAACGCAGTAGAAAAACTAATATAGCCCTTAGAGCCAAACACCCGTGAAAGATAAATTCATTTTCTCCGGACCGATTTAGGCTATACTTTGTTGCAAGGAAACTTTTAAAAGACGCAAAGAAGCAGGAATATCTCTCTTAAAACTGGCTAGGGAGGTTTCATTATGGCTTCGTTTAATATCTATAAGGGAGATAATAGCTGGGGTTTTTGAATCTTATGTTTAAATAAATAGTATTAAGAATGGTTTATATAAAAGTAGTTGGATGTTTTCAGAAAAAAGTTAATTGAATTACAAGGAAAGCTATTTTAAATGAGTATTTTCTTGTTTAATATTTTATTACCATGAGTTTATTAAATAAATAGGTTTTCTACGAAGTAGGAAAGTAGATATTATAATAATGGAACAGGAAATAAATGTATAGTGAATGTAAACAATTATTCTCCAGTAAAAGTTTGAGGGTTAAAAAATAATGGGCATATATTGAGTAGTCGATAATGGATATCAATTAAGGTTCCTGCCAAAAAAATTGTTGAAAAGGCGTTTTTTTCTTCTCTTTATTTGTTTCAGTAATTTGATGGATTTAATTGATTATCTTTTACTGAAATGAAGTAAACAAACAGTTTATTTTCTTAAAACATTTTAAGTATCAAATAGAACCTATTTATTTTCTATATATTATTGGTGATATTTGTACGTTAAACAATTACAATGACTCCATTATTAAAAAATACTGTATGTCATAAGCAATTAACATAAATAAGAATTTTTAGCTTCTAATTCTAATTCTTCTAATTATTCTTCTTCTTCTAATTCTTCTAACAAGTAAAAATAATGAAAACATTGATTAAGATACCAAACCATATGGGTACTTCTTTTTACATTTTTTATTGGTTGTACTTTTCATAAAATTTCTACTTTGATTGAGTCTTCATTTTATACATAGATAAGACGTAATTGTAAAACACAAATATATTAATTTATTGTAAAGATCAGTTTTTTCCTGGTTTTTCTATATTATTGTACAGTTATACCTTTCTTAGAGGAAAATACATCCAGAATAATCCCTTAGGGCTAATAACATCTAGGCTTTAATATTGTTTTATGTCTTATTTCCCCCATACTAGCCTCAACTACTTAATCAACATTAGGTCCCTAGCTGCAAAAAAAGTAACTTCAATATGTCAATTTGACGATGCCATTTTTTAGGGAAACAGCTGTAATTGAGTTTATTCACAATCACATATGTAATGTAACCATTATCGACATTTCAAAAGTTAGAAAGTAAAACTTTTTTATACAGTAGCACTTCCCGACCTAGGTCGGGAAATGGCCACTTCCCGACCTGTCATTCTTCTTCTTTTTTATTATTATTTACTAAGCTTCTTAATTTTAACTCGGACAACTCTCTAATTATTCCATTAAACTAATCATATAATTGTTCATTGCTGCAGGTAGTAGACTATGACAATGACGTTTCTCGATTTCTCATTATATTGACAGTAACTTCAGATTAAAAAGAAAACTCATAATAAGAAGAAGACAATTATTGATTATTTAGGACATACGAGAATACTAGGTATTTTAGAAATATACTTAGTTAATAAATTGTTATTTTCAAATTATTTTCTGAAACAATTGATTGTGAATAAAATAGTATACAAACCTCAGTAGAATGTTTCCTACTGTCTCGAGATGTAACTGATCTCATCTCTCGACAGTAATGAAACACTTTCCACCTCGGTGTGTAATATACTATTAAAAAAGGACCTTTTTAAATAAATAATGGAACTTTTATTTAAAAAGTTCTATATTTAAAATTCTTAGACATAGAGCTATTAGTATGCTACAAGGTGAAGCAAAACAAGAGGAACTTGCCCATTTTTTTAATGTATCTTAAGTTTTTAGCTGCTTCAGATGCTAGAGTGGCTAGAGCTAGAGCTAGAGAGGATTAAACGCACATTAATTGAGATGCTGAATGGCGTTCGGTAAAAACTTGAGATATGTATAAGAGGTTTAGGTGATTTTTACGAGTGTGATAACAACATGAACACACGGATTAATGAAAAGGGAAATTATGTCACATTAAACTGGGCGTATTTTAATTTTAATACCATTGAATATGTATGGGACATGGTGCAAGAAAGTTTATAGAAGCATTAACTACAACCTCAAACTTTGTAACAGCTCAGATAACTTCTATATGAGATATTGGAAAACTTTTTGCAAGGTAGGATAAAGCACCTCAACTATAGTATGCTACAACAATGTCATGCATTCATAGATGCAAAATACTACCATTGTCAACTTCACAAAGAAAAGACTGTAGCTAAGACCTCTGGTACTTAGTAAGGAAAAAATTCCCTATGCACAAGAGGCAAAATAACTAGGAGTCACTTTTGACCAAAGGTATACTTGGAATAGCCATCTTTAAAGGACAGGGAAACTTGGAAAAATTGGCCGTTAATTCAAGCAGAGCTAGTCCACTACACAGACGGCTCAAAAACCGAAAAAGGTGTGGGAGTTGGTCTATTTATGGTAAATGTGTTCACTGCAGAGCCGTTGAAATCAACAGGCAACAGAATACTATTTCAAGGCTTGTTTGGAACTGCCTAGAAGCCTTGGCAGAAGTGGGAAGCAAAAACAAACTCACATTGGCGTAGGTATGTAGTCATAGTGGACCTACCAACTCGAGAAGGCGCAGCGAAACCTCTTAATGGACCTGAACCTTTCTATGGCTTAACAAAATCAATCATAAAGTTGGTACATGAATAAATGAGGAACAACGAAGTCTCAGGAATGGTGGACAAGGACTCTTAGGTCTTTTAACAAGGCACAATAGGCACGTGCTAAAACTGACAGATAATCCTTTATGCAGATTCTGTTAGGAAGAAGACGATGTGATGGTGTCTCAAGACAGAAGAAAAGCAAGAAAAGCTTATGGCAAGAAGCTCTGAAGGTGAATATAATTTGTACTTATCGTTCAATAAGTTCCGGGACTAACTTTCGAAAAATTCTTTTTTATTCATCAACATAATCACTTTTACGTGCGATACAATCATTCCAACGCTTTTCTAACTTTTCGATACCATGCTTGTAGAAGGAATTCTCCTTGGATTCAAAATAAGCTTCAGACTCAGCTATTACTTCTTCATTCGAGCCAAATCTTCTTCCCTGGAGCAGCAAAGAGCCAGTAGTCGCTGAGGGGCAGGTCTGAAGAGTATGGTGGGTGGGGAAGCAAATCGAAGTCCAACTCGTTCAATTTGTTTTCATTGATTTGTGGCACGGTGCATTGTCTTGATGAAAGATGATTTTTTTCTTCTTCATGTGGGCTCGTTTTTTCACGATTTCGTCCTACAAACGCACCACTAACTCAATGTAATAGTCGCCATTGATGGTTCTTCCCTTTTCAAGGTAGACGATAAAAATTATACCATTCGCATCCAAGAAACTGACGCCATGATTTTGTGAGCTGCCTGTTGCGTTTTCGGACGCTTCGGACCGCTCTTACCGGCTGCACGCCACTCAGCTGACTGCCGATTCGACGTTGAAGTGTAATGGTGGATCCATGTTTCGTCCATCGTCACATACCGACGCAAGAAATCCTGTTTATTGCGAGTAAACCGTGCCAAACAGGTCTCTGAATCGTCTATTCGTTGTTGGTTTTGTTCAACTGTGAGCAAGCACGGCACCCATTTGGACAATCCCTTTTTCATGCCCAATTTTTCATGTAAAATCGTAAACGCACTTCCAGATATGTTCACGATCTCAGCAATCTCAGAAAATTTCGTTTTGCGGTTATCCATCACTATTTTCAAAACTTGCTTAATATTTCCCGGAGTTACTGCTTCATTTGGCCTCCCCGAGCGTTCAGCAACACTTGTATCAGTTCGATCGCGTTTGAAATCAGCATACCACCGACAAATCGTTGTTTTCGATAGAGCAGAGCCTGGATAACACTTTTCAAGCCATTACTGAGCTTGCACTGTATTTTTCCCATTAAATAGCAACGATAATCGCCTTTTTCCATTTTTTTAACAAATGCAAAAGGAGCGTCACTCTTACCACAGTAGCTTTGTTGTTTATGGTTCGATTGACATGAAATTTCGACATATGTCACTTGAAGGTTGGTACTTTTAAAACGTAAGGTTGATTTGACATGAATCACGCCATCTCTGGGTTAGTCCTGAGACTTAGCGGTGGCTAGACAACAAACTAAAAACTAGAACAATTAAGTGGAGATGGTAGAGTGGATTTTTTTTAACAAGTAGGTGAAAAAAGAGATAGTTCAATCCACAATAATATATTTTTATTGACATTGAAGAGTGTGGTTGCACTTACGTAGGTCAAAGTGGTAGAGAAATCATTACCTGTGTGGAGGAACATCTCCCAAAATCCAATAAAACCACAGAATTTAAGGACCATTTAAAAAGATCAACCCATAACTTCGACCCCCAAAAAGATACGAGAATTTTACATTTTTGTAATAAGGGCGTTGAAATTGACTGGTGGAGAAAATTTGAAATTAAAATTGTGTTGCTGAAAACCAGGAAAAATGCCCCCTCTTCATTGTCACCCCCACCAGAACAGTGAGTAAGTCTATCAGCTACTATTGTTTGTCTAAGTGATAACTTGTCATTAGCAAATTGCTTCACTATCACCTCATTTAAATGTTTTGTTTTTAGTTTATTTATTATTCAGGACAAGATTAGTTTTACCATTTAACAGTAAATTAGTATTGTCTAAGAACCTTATTGTTTTTTGTTATCAAGATTTAAATGTGTCCAACTTGGTTGATACTGGTTTTTGTTTGATTTTTATTGTTAACTTTGTAAATTAATTTAATGACTGATTTTAATTGTGTTTATTGTTTAGTATTTTCTAGAAATAAGTAGGTATTTCACTATCGTTGAGGAATTTGTCAACAATTTATGTTTGTATCTGTCTACAATGTTGTTTTCATTCCAGAACTTGATAATGATTCCATAGAGAATCGAAGCGTGTCGTTCAATAAAAATATATTATTGTGGATTGAACTCTCTCTTTTTTCACCTACTTGTTAAAATTGAAAGTTTTTATCCTTCTATCAATTTTATAAGAATTTATATCTTATTTTTTTGGATTTGTTAAATTTTTTTTAGTTTCTTCATAAGTAAAATACAATTTTGTTATATCTCCAGATTTTGTAGAACTATTTATTCACGAAGGAAGTAAAAAAAACACGCTGTTGGATCTAATGTTTGCGAATAATTTGTAAGTCGAGTAGAATGTATAAATGCCCTAATAAAATTTCTTATATTTAAGTTATTCGTGTTAATTTCCATATTATAATTCTAGGTTGTTCCGACGCTGTTTGTTTAGACGCAAACAGATGCACTTGGAACAGCAGTCGATGCCGCATTGTTCTACTCACACCGTACAGGATGTTTCATGCAGTTGTTCGTGCACGTCAGCTATGCCATTCGCATTACTCTAATCCTATATTGCTTCTATTTAGTATTTGTGTGTTCCGCTGGAGTAGAGAAAGATGGCTCGATTTACATATATACGATACACAATGTGTCGAAAATGATTAAATAAAGGTTATTTTTTTTACTTCGCAGCACTAAATCAATCTGAACTAATTTAAATATCATTTTTTCCAACTCAATTATTTTTATTCTATGACCGCATGATTAAAACATGTTTATGATAGATTTTTTATTTTTTTGGTTAATTTTAAGAATTGAGAGTATCGCTATTTTTTGGGGAAGGAGCACTATGCAAATTCCTCTCAACAATTTGCTCACGTACTCGCCTTTTGCGGTATTTTTTTTAATTAGATATGATTTCATGTTAATAATGTTTTTTAATAAAAAAAAACAAAAAAAATAATAGTGAACGACTGTTCAAATAAAAGCAATAAAACAGAAGTTACATATCCGAGATGAAAATATTACTGCAGATACTTGATATTAAAAAGAAAGGATCTTCCTGAAACTTGGGAGCCGAGTGGGTTTCTTTTTCACAGCAGGATAGGCGGTATTTCTGCGTGCAAAAAATGTTCTATTTGGTCAATAATCCATATTGGCTTTCAGTCGCCATTACACAGCCTACTTCGTACAGGTTATATGAAAAAAATCTCAAAGATAAGGGCATAAGAAATATAAGAGATGTTAGAAAGTTATAATTTTCTTAAAATACTTCCAAAACAGGTCGAGTTTTCATTTAAATTTACCATTTTTTCATAGTATACAAGGAAAAAAAAGGCAATTTCCAGTTAATTACAAAATATTAAAAAGAGAATGATCATCAGGACTTGTTAGGGGTGCAGCAAAACAAGGTAGACTAAAAATTAGTCTACCTATTATACCTATATTTTGATACTAGAAAATTGGCACTGTACAGTGTGAGAATTATTTAGGGATTTTGGTATGGGAAAGTCTTGAGTATCGGAAATTTTTAAAAGGGGAGAGTACTCTCCTTACAAAGTAAATTATGAATAATAATAATATAAATAACAATAAGACGCTTTAATTTTGACTAGAAAGTTAAACATATGATCTGTAACCATGCAGTTCTGCCGCCTTTCTTCTTCTTCGGGTGCCTTCTCCTATTGAAGATCGGCAAAAATTTTGGATTTTTGTTTTGGATTTTTCTCAGCAAATCGTTTAAACCTAAGCTTTTACAATATCGCATGGCCTTAAGCCAGGAGCACTTTTGATCTTATCCTTTATCATAAGGTGTAGAAATTCATATCTATGTCTCATGACCGAGATATGCAGTTTTCCGCTTTTTTATAATTTTTCAAAAATTATTTTGGTGCATATGAACTTTTCTTACGAAAATTTTTAAATTTTTAAATTTTTTATTATTTAAGTGTATAAATAAATCTCCAAATCTCTCAATATAAGTTGAATTATATTTGTACCTACGTATACTTATTTTATTTTTATTTTCTTCTTTTTTCTCTTTAAAATGTTCATACTTTTAGAAAAGAATTCCCATTTGTATTGTATGTTTAACGACATAACCATTTTAAAACCGTTAATTCAATGCAAGCATTCCAACATTTCCCTTTTTCCTTTTCTTTCTTGACGTAAACCAATTGTCTACCTTCGCCAAAAAGAAAATACGTTGGAATTTCCATCCAGTCAACCTTAACGGCAAAAACGTTATAACCTTCAATAAATTCTGAAAATTTCCCAAAGTTCCGGAGATATCAGACGATATTGTAAAACGTATAAATCAACCGCATTATCTCTGGCATTAGTTTGTAATTCTATTCAGAATCGGTGCTGAGTCTACAAGAACACGGCGTTCTAGAATGCGAACTATTATTCAAACCGCAAGAAACAGTTCAATGCATAATCCAAACTTACATAACGCATAACCCTCCATAAATTCTTACAGTTGGTTATTACTGACACGAACAATGCAAATATGAGAGTGTAATAAGAATTTGTTTAGTGTCTAATAAATCTTTCGGCATTTTGTAACGCAGCCAGCACAGGGGATTCGTAAAAAAATAAATACAACAATATTCGTACAAAGGGACTGTTGTATTATAGTTTATTCACTTAATTAATATACAGTGCTTTGCAGATAAAAGTATCCACCTTTAATAACTTTTGTAATACTGGTATTTAGGAATAATCCAAAAACACGTCAGTTTATGATGGAAGGGGCAGGCATTTTGGCTTATTTAAACTTACTGGAAAAGCCACCCCCTCACCCCTACCAGCATCCTTTTTTTTTAAATTACTTCTCATATTTGTATACTCCTATTTGGGCTGATTTCAAAAATGTATAATACCTGTAGGTTACAGTGGTTAGTTTAAGAGATAAACAATTTTTCTACGATCATAGCATAATACAAACTTTATTGATGTGAACATTTTTTCATCTGTCAAATTTAACATTTCAACAATGTTCCGACTATTTTTTGATTGTTGTTTCAGCCAATGAGCATGCAATTAGGCGATAATTTTGCACTAGTGCAAATTATCGATAATTTGCACAATTGATAGCAAAAACGTACAAAGTGAAATTCGTGGGTTTTAAGTTAGTTTTTTGTGACTGTGACTGTGACCGAAGAAAATGTCGACAGAAGAGAACGAGATGTCCTACACACCACCTGACATTCGCAATATTGCAAATGACAATGTAAATTAAGTTTAACCCTCCGTGGGTCGCGCAAAATTCTAAAAAATGTTGGGTCGCGTCGGTCTGTCAGACCACATTAAGTTAAAACTCACATATAATAACAATTGTATTTAGGGATGAAACAAACGTATTGACAGAAGCAAAAACAAAACATTTTCCTTTAAAAAAATATATTTCAGACACAGTACTGAAAATTTCTTTTATAAAATATGTTTTATGTTAATCAACTTCTAACATACAGACAGCATTCAAAAAAAAAAAAAAACACTTTTAATTTCAAAATATTTTCAACTAAACGTAGAAACTGGTGACAGTTTATGCATCATTAAATTCTATGGGAAAACATTTTCCCGGCATCGATTGCAGATACCTGAAATGTGTTCCAAACACATATACGTGTTACATTTAAAACAGGAAAAACGCGTTTTGATCCACAATAGAAACACCGTCCAGGTACCACATTTTCTTGATTATTGTCTGCATTTGGTTGACAAGTTATTTCTTCTAATCGAATCTTAAGGCTCCTTGGAAGATTTGCGATTTTCACACGATCATGTAGTTGGGGTTCAACAAGTGCATTTACTATCTCGCGTAAAAAATTCCTCCGTAATATTTTATTATTAGGAACATTTGATTTTTGAAAGTCGCCAGTATCTCTATCAATTTCATCGTCGTGATGGAGGCTTGATAGAACAAGAACATTTTTTCCTCTTTTAGGAATATATGACACCAATGTTAATTCTTCTGTAAACGCGAACATGCTTGTTCTTTCAGGTCTTGGAGTTGGCTTTGAAAACTCCAATGGAAGTTCCCTCTTGTTCTTCCTGACAGTGCCTATAAGTGTTAGCTTGTGTTCTGTAAGGAGAGTACGCACTAAAGGAAAAGAGGTGAACCAATTGTCCACAGTGATATTTCTACCAGAGCCGTAAATATTTTGAGTGAGCCTAAGAACTACATCCATTGGTGAGTTTGACATTCTGAAGGGACCAACAGGCTGTGTGCCTGTATAAACCTCCATATTACCAGTATAAAACATTTTTGAATCACATAATCCAAATATTTTGAGGCCATATTTGTTTGGTTTGGAAGGAATATACTGGCGAAAATTGCATTTGCCTCTAAATCCAACTAGCATTTCGTCTACAGTGACGTAATCAGAAAAATGATAGCCTTTTTGACAATTTTTATTGAATATATCAAATACTTCTCGAACTGGGGCTAATTTGTCAAAGTTAAGTCTTTCGGAGCGGGTTGCTTTGAAATCGAATCTTATGCATCTCATGAGAAACTTAAATCTTTGTTGGGACATTACTAAGTGAAACAATTCAATCCCATACCCATCTCGCCTCCAAACATCATCTCTATGTGTACGGTTGCAGTGGCTTAACCCTCCAAGGTAAAGTAGCCCCACCAAGGCTCTAATTTCATTCGAATTTGTAAGATTTGCATCTCTCGCACGTTGGTATCTTCCACTCGCGCGTATATCCTCAATATACTTGTTCGTACAAGAGACAATTACGTTGATGATTTCTTCATTAACAAAATAGTTCCACGCATCTATTGGTGTTTTCAGGTTTCTTGTAGATGCTGCAGATTGTGGCAGGTGTCTCGTTATGTTTTCTTGTCTGGTTTTTACGTTCCTCTTTTGGGGCGGATGCTTTCTCCAATGAGATGTTTTATCCTTTCCTAAAAACGCAGTGTAGGAATAAATGTGACTCGATTACTAGTTATTTAAAATCATTACCTATATAAGATAAACGTGTACTGACAGATTCATCACTCTCCCCTACATCTGAAATACTCTGCTCACTCCCACTTTCGTGATTTGAAAATATTTCTTCATCCACTTGCTCTTCCTCTGTTTCATCATCATCAAACGGTTCTACTTCTTCTGCATCACTATCAACCTCTTCTAACAGTCTTAATAGACGTTTCTGTTCTTTCTCATAACTCCCCATGCTGTAACATTGCAATAAAATAACATATCTGCATAAAATAAACTGAAAATGTATAATTCTTACTGATGCCGTTTTGATTGTCAGATACAGTGTGGGTCGCGTCGGAGTTCCAGACCGTATACGTATTGGGTCGCGTGGTGTATGAGACCGTTTTTCTGATTTACACAGTTATTCGTCACTTTCCAAAATCGAACTGAATACTACAGTTCCAATAGAATACCTAGAATACCTGGCGCGCGCAGAAGCGGTAGATCTTGGATTAGATTTAACCGCCAGTTTATGAATTTTCGGTCTCAGAGACAAACGCGCGACCCACGGAGGGTTAATAGTTTCATGTTTACAAATAAACTATAACGAACTAATATATTTTTTTGTATACTTGATCGTAGATAAAGTATAGTATTATACTCGCAAGCAAAAGTTTATGTCCACTCAAATGATTACATTTTCGTGGATAAAAACCTTCTTTACTTGCTCGTGTAATAATATAGTATTTCTTTTAATAGCACAAATTTTACTTATTTTTTACTTTCACCTTATTTGCCTGTAATAAAATGGGTTTGCGGTAAGGTCGCAAAGTCGCATGTGTCAAATTTGTCAAAGCGCATTATTCCCGATGCCAGTCCATTTAAGGGAATTTGATAAAATGCGAATAATTTCCAAAATAGAGGATGGTTGGTCCATTAGACAAATTGCCCAAACGTTTAATAGAAGCAAAACCACGATTCAAAACATTAAAAAAAAGGTGGGATAACGACCAAACTATTTGCAGAAAAAGAGGAACTGGAAGACCATTTATAACTACAGCGGAGCAAGACGAAGCATTAACTGATTACTTAAGGGAAAATCCATTTCATACGGCAAGACATGCAAAAGTTGCAGTAAACTTTAACACTGTTACTAATAAAAATCTCTTATTCTTACGTTATTCCTTATTTAAACTTAGAATAGTTATTCTAAGTATAAGGTTGGTATAAATTGTTTACAAATAAACTCGGAATAAATTCAGTATAACTATTCCCTTTTTATTCCAAAATATTGATTTGACAATGCGTTAACCAATACACCACGAGGGATTATACGTTATTCTAGATTTTTTTTGGTTTATAATTTGTAAAATTTTGTTTGAGAAAAGTTCTAACTTTGTGGAATTGGTCGAGATTTTCCTTACCTTGCAGATTTTATTATAATAATGTCTTTAACAGATCACTTTTTACTTATTTCTGGCAAAACATTAATTAAAAATCTCTTTTAATACCTGGATTTGTTTGGAAAAGTTGTGACATCAGAGCTTAGGTAGTCCATATTAAGTAAAGAATGCAGAAAAATCAATCTTACTTACTTGGTTCCGACCCCAATAATATCTTAAAGTTGCCAGTATCTATAAAGTGGAGGATAAACCGCCTCCTCGTCTGTACGTTTAAAGAATTCCCTATTAATTCATTTAAAAGCCTGACTCCTTGTTTTGAAAATCTATATTTTACTATTTGTCAGAATATATTGTAAATGGGTCTATTCTTTCTTTAAAAACTTTTCTTTTTCTTGTATTTTCCATATCTATGTCCATATTTATTAAATTATTAACCTCCTCAACAGCCTCTACACCTTATCGCAAACATATTTTTTAGGTTATACTACACTTAAACAAGGCTTAGGGTAGGTATAACTTTATACCGAGTTTTTATTCCGAGTATAAGTTATTCCATATTTATTAGTAGACATTTTGCCTATTCCGAATTTATTCTCGGTATAAAATATTTATTCTCGGTATAAATATTTATACTCCGTTTTATTAGTAAGGCTGTAATGCTTCAATAACAACCGCATTAAGAAGAATTAGAAAAACTAATTTAAAGAATTGTGCGGCCGCCCGGAAATACAAACTCAATGAAGAACATAAACAAGGTAGATTAATTTTTGCCTTAAATTATGTTTTAAACGATACATTAAATTTTTGGGGAAGGGTAATTTTTTCCGATGAAAAAGTATTCCAATCACATAGTGACGGCCATATTAGAGTTTATAGACCGCCTGGAAGTAGATTTAATGAAAATTATATTTCTTCTAATGATAAGTCTGGACGATTTTCTGTAAATGTTTGGGCTTGGATGTATAGAGGAGGTTTAGGAATGTGCTGGAGAATCGAAGGAAGATTAAATTCTAGAAACTATTTGGATATTTTAGATGGGGTAATGTTACCATCGGTTAGGGAAATTTTTCCCAATGACAATTTCATTTTTCAACATGACAATTGCTCAGTGCACACTGCTCGCAGCGTACGCAATTATTTTGCTGAAAATAATATTGAAACGCTTCCATGGATCGCTAAAAGTCCAGACCTTAATCCAATAGGGAATGTTTGGGGGCTTATGGTAAAAAAATTGAAAAATTTAAATACAATTCCACGAAACAAAGAACACTTATGGACGCTAATAGAAGAAACTTGGGAGAGCTTGACAGATGAAAATTTAACGTTAATTTTAATTGACTCAATGCCTACAAGATTACAAGAACTTATCAATAATAATGGATGTATGACACGTTATTAATTATTGAATGTAAACTTTTATGGCTTCTATGCTACCATAATCTATAATCTATTTGTTAGTTCATTTAATTGTTTATGTATGAATGATAATAGATTTTTATTTTTTCCAATTTGTTTTATTGCTTTATAAAATTTAATTTCATCATTACATCTACTAACATTTTTATTGAGCTGGCAACACTGCCATAGAAATAATACCATAACAGCTGATTTAGCATTGACACTTTTTAAAAGATCAATTTACACAACTACAAAAACACTATTTTTGATTATAATAGTTGTACCAGTTTTATATGACGCGGAGTGTACATTGTAAATTGTTGTATCATGACTGTTTATCATTAATTTCAATCCTGTTAGGTATTTGCAAAAATGTATAGTTCAATAATGTCTTGTTTTTGAAAACGAAACAAGAATCTACAATTATTACCCTGCACTGATTATAAATTAAATTTAATTTGTAGAATCAAGTATTTTTCTTTCTTCGACTGCTTTTTGTTAAGCAGTAAATAGATGGAAATCTTCAATAACCAATGTTACTAGGTATAGACAATCAGGTTTACCAAGGCTTTGTTCATGATTCTTATGGTTATTATTTTTCTTAGTTTTGTTAATGGACTGGGAAAGAAGTGATGTAAGTTTCAAACCAAAAGATTCCAAACAACTTTTTTTATGGTATATTTTATATGTGTTATTGACTATTTTATTGCATTTTCTTGATTTTTGGGAGTTAATTACTGTTCATTCATATATTTTACATATCACTAAAGTAAATAGACGAACAATTTCCGTAAAAATATTATTACATAACCTTCAAAGTTGTGCAAATTAAGAATACTTACTAAAATGGTACTTTACTTATATTTACTTAATTATAATACTTGCGTTATATTTTAAAGTAAGTATAATAATAACAAAATAACTTAAACAGAATTTATTTTTGGAGATTTATATGTTGCCGTTTGGAATCATTTCGTTTACATTTCCCAGTTCAACAGCATAGAACACAAATTTTGACGTCACACTTTCCCAGTCCAATATTTTTAGCGGTCTTTTTTAAACTTGCATTAGTGACATATATATATTATGTTTAAGTTGCTAAACTGATTTTGAAATCTTTGGTAAAACATCGAAAAATAATTGAAAACTGCTAGCTGTGACTTTTGACATTCAGTTTGTGTATTATTTCGGTTGATTTATATGAGTGTTAAGCCCGTTCATTTTCTAATATTTTTCCACCAAGAAAGCTTTTTTTATCCCAAACCACGTTTTCCTTCAAATCTACCTTTTATGATGAGTTGAGGAGTTTAATATTTGTTATTTCTTAAGACATGGCCCAGATATGAAATATTCCGGATCTTTACATCATGCAGTAAGTTGCCTGCAGTTGAAATTAGGCAATCCAACAACCTGTCAAATAAATTCCAATATGGCGTCCCAGGGCAAATATTGAAAGTAAACAACGTTTACTTGTATATAAACGTGGCTCACATTCATCTTAATAACATTAATAAGTAAACTAAACATTTTGCAAGTTTTCATCATTAACTTTTACTAATATCAGGATGTTCTTGTAATAACTTCTTTAAATAACTGCTCTCCATCTCAAAATAGCCAACAAATCTCACACAAATACTACAAAAATTGATCTAAACACAGCAAAAACTTTCAAAACACCTGAACTGTCAGAAATATTTGCCCTGGACGGCCATATTGGATCACGTGGTTTGGATTGCCTAATCTAATGTATTAAAAAGTGTCCATCGAAAGGAAGAAATTTGGTGAAGCCACAGTAGCAAGAATAAGTGTCACAGAACGGTACAAATATTAGAAAAGAATAATTTGTTCTGTGTTTTTTATGTCGTTTACCTTCACATCGTCAATAATACTTTCACACGCCTTCTTAAAGACGTTTGTTAATGTTGAATTGACCAATCTGATTTTCGCTTTTCGGTTACCCATTTGCATTTATATAAATTCAAAATTCAAACATTAACGATAACCATACTTTAAACCGGTGTCTTTTCGCCGAAAACAAAATTGAATGTTCCCCTTTTAATACACAAACCGATAAATATAAATGCCGCGTTGCACTCTTCATAAAAACCTCATAAAAATACAGTGTACCTCATCGAGTCGACGTTTAACCGAGGCGTGCAAAGTTTTATGGTAAAACCCTGGAATTCAAAATGAAGCGGGCTTTGTTCTCGAGTTTACGAGTCCGCAATCCTTGCAGCATTCATGGCCCACTTATACCTTAAACTGGATGTACTGTGTATCTCGACTCGAAGCCGTTGTACTCATTTCCAAATAAGATAAGTTTGTTTTGGCAGAGAACTTGGCAGTCACATCGGCCGGCATAATTTAAGTATTATTTATATGCTTTTGGCGAATAACGAAAGTCTCGGTGACGATTTTGACTAACCGCCAAATCCAGAAAGCAATTTAGCTGACTGTCATCGTTATTTTCATCGGCTCCTTTTATTCCACTAAACTTTTAAGCAGCGTTTTCATAAATTAGTAAACTGTTAAGAAGATTAAACCAACAACTTTTTAACAAATGATAGCTAAGCATCGTAACCAATCGTAAAGAATGTCAAGAACCCAAATCCGCAAAATTTGGATCTTTACTACGGCTACAATATTCTTTTTGGATTGTTAGTGGATTTCAAAAAAAGCAGTATAAAAACCGGAATCTTTAACTGATAAGGCTGAAAATTTTATCAATTGTTTATTTTAGTAAAATAAATAAATTAATTTAATTTTATTTAAATAAAATCATTTAAAAGGGGTGTTTGGATTTTTATTTCGGATTTTTATGTCACTTATGAAATATTTTTAATAGTAAACTAAGAGACTTACTAATGACTCCCCTCTTTCAATCTCCCTGGCCTTTCACATTACATATCAATTTCCCCAGCTATTCATCCCCTATTTTCGTCTTCCTCTTCAGATAATATCCCACAAATCTCATCAAACACCATCTTTCAGAGCGTGGATCCAAGTACCAATCCCATCTTTGTTTTATCGACTATAACTCTCATAACCAAGATAATGATTATAACCTTCTTGGTATTGAATACCTTCAAGATGAGGTGATGAATGACCACCAGAAGGCACTATTTCTTTATCTTTAAACACATCATTAGTTCCTCAATAGTTGGCTGGGGTACTGAGAACATTATGATCTGAAACTGTCCTTATTCAAATAGAATTGATTTCTATTGCTACCAAGAGAAAGGGCTTAAGCAAGTTGTATGATCAGTTTTTAACACCCAACTGCGTAGATATTTTGGAATATTGTGTTAAGAAGAGAAAAATCCAAATTGCAAAACAGGTACTTAGTCCTTTGGTAATCCAAGTACTGGAATCAGCTAAGACAGTCTAAGATACTTCTGGGAAACTACAACCAGAAGAGATCTCAGTAATAAAGTCTCCGGATTTTAATGGGAATATTAAGACGTCACATGAAGAAACTAACGTTAGAAGATGAAGCAAAGTTAATTTGCAGCTACAATTTTTCATAATAAAATCTGAGGATTTCTTAAATTAGCTCAGTAGCTGAAACAGAAGATCAAAAATTTACTATCCAGGGTGTGGTCAAATCAATAGAATTGATTTATAACATTCAAAACTATGCAAAACTTATTTGTTAACTTAAAAATTATAATAAAATCCAAAACGGGATGTAATTATTATTATATATAGCCAAAATTATGTAAATTGTTTTTAATGAAAGTTTTTACTAGTAATTTATGAACATTATTCTCACAGCTAAATCATTTATTATCTTCATTACGATCTTTCTTTACTCCTTTTGCGAGTTCCCTTTTCAAAACTTCCCTTCTAATTTTTTTGATTTCTTCTTTGAGTTTCTTTAGTTTTTCGTCGCCTTGTTCTGGTAGATCTGTGGATTCTGAGGAATTCCTTACTATATTTTTATCGCAATATCGCCTCTCTTGATGTGTATCGGATACGTTTATCAATACATTCCACAGTTGATTTTTATTAGGCACCATGTTGAAATTCACTCTATTACTAACAATTTTAGCCATTTTGACCAATTTATTTTATTAATGACATGTTTTGACAGAACGACTTACATCAACTTACGTTCGCGATCTTATGATATTAACCGCAGCGCCAAATTGGCTGAGTTTAAAAGCTCCAAACAACTATTTGCATTTAATTAGCGGTGATGTGCAATACTAGCTAATCTAAGAGCTATTTTTAACTACATTTATAATTAAATAACACCTTTTTTGCAAAGGAATAAAATTTGAATAAGAAAATCCGTGTTCGACAGAGATATTTTAATGAAATACCAAGTAGAAAAAAGTAATAAATTATTCAAACAACATACTAATATTCCAAATGTCCAGAAACCTTTTGCGTCTTGCCTCATTTCCCACTTTATCTCACTGTTGTTTCCCAAACAATACATTTAATGTGAAAATCAATACGTCTGCTGTAAAATTAAATAAATAAAACTCATAAAAGAGACATTGAAACTCAATATCTAAAAGCAAGGAGTATCTTCTACGGTTCTGTTGCCCGTGAAGATGTAATGGCCTACATGGGAAACAGAGGAATCGCTTTTTACCAAATTGCTCGTAAAACGGACACAATTTCGGTAAGAGTGACAAAATGAAGCGAATTTTACGGTATATTCTCTACGGATGTTAATAAATTTAACTAATTTTGATTTAAATCAACTTTAAAAAGTATGCCTTGCATTCAAGAAGGGTGATAAAACCTACATATATAAATTCCGTCGATAAGTCTAATATAAAAAATTATAGGCCCATCTCCATTATATGTAATTTTCCCAAGGTTTTTGAAATAGTTATATATAATCGTATATTTTCTAGCATTCGCAATCAAATCTCACAACATCAACATGAATTTTATCGTAATCTCTTAACAGTTACTAATTTGCTGGTTGAGACTCAGTACATCTCTGAGGTGCTTGATAGAGGTAAGCAAGTTGGTGTTGTCTGTACAGATTTTTCTAAGGCATTTGGTAGAATAGACCAAGACATACTTCTTCACAAACTAGATTCCACCGGCTTTTCTATCGACGCAGTTAAATTCCTTAAATTATATTTAATGGACCGAACACAGTTTGTGTTTTATAGACAGCCACTTCTGGATTACCCCAAGGTTCAAACTTAGGTCCAATACTTTTCCTTATTTTTATCAATGATCTATGTGAAATTGTGAAAGCGGCTGCCAAATTTGTCTAGATGAATTCTGAAACAAGTATGACGTTTGACGAGGAAAACTACCTCTTAACTCAGATGTTTACTGGGCATAAGTCAAGATTAGGGTATCTACAGAAGATTGGCACAGAAGATCTTGGCACAATGGAGTGTGCAAGAGATGTGAGGTTGGGGTTGATAATAATGAGATTTCAGGATTTCAGGATTTCAGGAAAAGAACTTTTTAACATGTACATAGAGAACTGTTTAGTTCAGTGTGCAACTAACTATGTAAGACTTAAGTGCTAGCTTGTTTTAGAGGGGTCTTCAACGGTTTAATATTTTTAAATGAAATTACTTATCCCCTTCTAGGAAGATCCAAGGAATTCCCTATAAGAACACTTAAATACACCATAATAAAAAAAACAGTAGTAACAAATACAGAAAAATATTATTAGATACCTTGTACTACACTGATAAGTAGATTACTCAATAATTAATTTAGTTGACAATTAAAGATTTAAAAAATGATAAACTATTGATTAAAGACCCAATTATTCAATGAAAGTATGAATAGAAAGTTTTACTCTATGCAGAATTTCACAAGGAATTCAAAAATATTAAAATATACTGGTTGTTCTTTTTAAAATTAAAGAGTTAATATGAATTTCTGGTTTGACTGGAAATGGCTATTAATATTAAACGGTTGAGGAGATCTTTATACCAACCCTGTATTTTACTATAAAATATAAAAGTTGTTTGGACATGGTTTGATCATGGTTATTTTCTTTAACCGGTCAAAATATCACAGTTTTGTGATTTCGTCCAATGAAAACACTTAATCTTCAATGTTCTGTGCTAAATGTTAGCCAATCATTCCGTTTTATACTGATTATTTTTTTCACCTGTCAAAATATCACAGTTTTGTGATTTCATCCAATGAAAATGCTTAATCTTCAATGTTCTATGCTAAATGCTAGCCAATCATTTCGGTTTATAGCGATAAAACCACTAGTCGTTTTACCAGGATCGATAAAATTATAGAACTGTCAAAAATCAATATTGCACAATCAATTTTCTTGTTTATAAGTACCTTACTATAAACCAACATTTATTTATATTATCTAAATATTCTGAAATATATTTTGTTATTATTATTATCAAAATTCAATTCATCTAAACGATAATGAAAAACCAAATATGTAGTTATTTTAAAACTAATCTGCTTGCTGGTTCTGTATGCATTTAAAACTTGTATATGCCTACAGGCAAATGTGGTCTTGTAGGTAAACTTTAAATAGATATACCTAATAATTTTTATTTTGGTAATTTTCTCTTTAACAATATAATTGTATAAATAGGTATAAAAATGAATATTTATTCAAATTATAACTCTGTTCTCACGACGCTCACGACATCTGACAACTGTCAATACTATCTGGTGTACCAATAAGATAAGTTAATAGGAGGGGTAACGGCATTTCGTGGACCCTTAGAACAAAAAGAAACAGGAAGGAGTCTGTCATATATTAACTTTAAGAAAAATTTGCGACGGAAGTCGGCCATCTTGAAGCTCCTTGTATGACTCATTGTTTATGTTTACAGTATGCTGTCAAAGCAATATTCGCATATAAATGTCAAAAATGAGCGCATAGGCGTATCATTCGGTTCTTATACATACTAAATTATTTAGAACATTAATTGTATTCACACACTTGATTGGTTAAAATTTATTAAAAATAAAAACCCTAATAGAAATTTTATTTTTTTACGGTACGTCATTGGAAACGGAAATTAAAATTGACAATTGTCCGCCATATGCAAGCTCCTTTTTGGACTCAAGGTCATTTTGCATATACTCCTTCCTGTTTCTTTTTGTTCTAAGCGTGGACCATATTGATTACGTCATTAAAGTCGGGCTTGTCAAATTTTTTATTAATGTTATTAAAAGATCAAAAGATTATAAGTATTTTCTCTTAAAATAATAATATATTTATTAAATATAATTCTGTGTAAACCCACTTCCTTTCTTTCTCTTGATTATTAATGTGTTAATAAATTAGATCATAGGTAGGCAACACAAAATACACCTATCCTAGTTGGCTTGTCAAATTTGTTATTAAAGTTATTAAAAGATCAAAACATTATAAGTAAAATTGTAAAAATTTGTAAAAAGATAACGATAAGTTATTAAATAAAGTGGTTTTTGTACAGAATGGTTCAAAAAACAATCTTCTCAAATACCATTCGTCCTGTAAAATTTTACTAGATAAATTTTTATTTTCTAGACTCAAACTTTTTTATTTTAGGCAAAACTACTCAAACAAACACATTTCAGTTTGTTTTCGTATTTTTGCCAAATAAAAAAGTTTTCGTCGAAACTAAAAATTTATCGATAAAATTTTAAGGACTCGTGGTATTACCTTTGATAAAACCATTAGTCGTTTTACCAGTATTGATAAAATCATTCAACTGCCAAATATTCAATAACAATATTTATTCAAATTATAACTGTGTTTTTGCGGTACTCAGGACAACTGACAACTGTCAATACAATCTAGTGTACATGTTAAATCAATAGAGTTAAATCAATAAAGTAGAGCCTGTTAAAGAATGACATAGTTTAATAAAACTGTCATACAAAGAAAAAAAAGGCAGTTTAAAACATTTAACCTGACGATGAATATTAGTTCAAAACAGCTGTCATTGATGAAAAAGTCGAAAAGCTAAAGTTTATAATTAAAACTGTGGTTTTTTGTTACTAAAACTAGATCTAAGTACATCAAATAAATCAATGTGCACTTTATATTTCTTCATTTAAAAAAATACCCCCGGTAGCTTATATATTTTTGGGGCAACATCTGGCCAAATTTACTTTTATGTTAAAGTAGAACTGACAAATAAAACGCAACTGTGTTGGGTCCCTTAATTTGACCGAATACTCCAACATGTAATATTGTCCTTGTAACACAAAAGAGCTGTAGTTATTTGTCTGATTATATCAAACACAAAAACAAATTTGTGGCAAAAATAGTCACACAATGCTGTAAATTTATTTTTATTAATGTTACAGTTTTACAAGTATAATTTATTTTAACTGTATTTGAGGTGAACCGAGCTTTCAATATTTTCCTGAAATTTTAAACGTGTTCTTAATGTTTGCATTGAGACATTAAAGAGTGAGAAAGGGTCCTTATTGTCTTCTTATATAACCCTACCGTCTGCGTCTGGTTAAAAGTGATGAATATTCATGCTCCTATAAGAGCAGTTCTTAAGTTCTCGCGAAAGCAGTGGCGTTTTAAAGCGAGACGAACATTTTGTGAGATTATTACATATTGGCAACTGCTTCAGTCTGATGAAAAATTCAAAAAACGACCAACGCCACGGGTATTACAAAAACAAATCGCTAAAGATTAAAATAAATTGTTTAGTTCGAATTTATTCGTAATAGTTAAAAAAATTAGTGAGTTTCTTAGACTAACTAGATTGTGTTACATTTTTAAATTGACATCTTTTCATTTTATAATTTAGGTTTTAAGTTTAAACCAATGTTAGGAAATTAAATTCTACTTTTCTTACCGAATGTATAATTTTAATGATTATTTATGGTTTAATTAATTTGTATTTATTGATATTTGTTGAAAATTGATCAATTAGCAGCTTGATCCTATTCCTACTGGAGACTTATTTTTGTTAAAGTTGGTAGTTATGTTTATATAAATGTAATCATATATTTTTTTTTGTGTAATTAAGTTGCCAGGTGAAAGTTACCTTGGTGAAACAAATTTTGTAATACAATATAAAATAAAATAACGTGTCAACAAACTGTTATACTTTGGACGCAGTTTATTTCTTTGGTAAAGAAACCCAGATCCACCCCAAAATCTCAACAGGTTATGGGCCCAGGGCAGCTGTAAAAGGGTTTCATTTTGAAGTCAGGACAGGAAAGCGACGGTGAAGTCGAGAAAAGCAGTCCAAAGTGTCAGAGTCAGTCAATTCAACGTATACGCAAGTTGTTTTAAGTTGGAAAATCACCACGAAAGATTGAAAGTTCATTTTTTCTTTAAAAGAAAAAAAATTGTCAGGTCAGTAAAATTTTTAAAAGCAAAATGGATCATATAAAATCTCAGTTGGAGATGCTGAGTGAAGATAGTCAGGGAAATGTCAATTTTATTTCATGGCGATTTAAATTAAATCTAGCACTTAAGAATAAGGATTTGCACGATATTGTAACTGGTGCAAAACTCAGGCCTGCAGGTGATGCGACAGTAGCTACCGTTTCAGCTTGGATAAAGAAAGATGTCGAAGCCCAAACGTTAATAGGTCTAAATGTGAACAGTAAGATTGCGAACAAAATTGCAAATTGCAAAACTGCCAAAGACATGATTGATAAGTTGGTTAGTCTATATGGTACAAAAACTGATGTAACTTTAGAAACGTCGCGAATCAAATTCTTTACTTTTGAGTATGATGAAAGCAAGTCAGCAGTAGAAAATTGTATGGAGATTTTGGATTTAGCTGAAGAAGTCTCAACCGAAAATGATCCTATGAGGGAGAGTTGGATTATGACAAGAATTCTGAGTGTGTTACCATCAAGATTGGCACACTTTAGAACATCCTGGAACAACGTGACCGGAGCTGCAAAGACAATAGAAACTCTCATCGAACGTCTGAGACTTGAGGACGAGCAACTTAGGGAAACGACGACAAATGAAGAAGGCAGCATCAACAACGCTCTTATGGTAAGACGTGAAAACCAAGGACAGTCATCAAACAACAAGAAAGACAAGACAGCACTCGCATGTTACAAATGCGGAAAGAAAGGTCACGTGATCAAGGAATGCAGAGGCAAGCCATGTCAGAAATATATTGAATACTGCAAGAATAAATATTCATTTAACATCTGTAAGAAGAAAGGACACTTCGCAAAAGACTGTCAATCTCGAGAAGAAGGAAAGTTAGTAAATTGGAAATCATCAAAGAAAGTATTTTTGACTACAGCACTCTCGACGGTGGACAACGATATCTCGAAAGACAACGCAACTACATGGTATCAGGACTGTGGAGCTAGCCAGCACATGACGTCTCATCGAGAATGGTTTGTACAGCTTGTTGAGCTGGACGACCCTATTCCAATTGTGATTGGAGATTCAACCAGGCTAGATGGTGTTGCAGTCGGCAATATCGAGATGGAGGCGTTTGATGGTCAACAGTGGTATCCAGTGGTACTTGAAGATGTCATTTATGTACCAAATCTCAACTTTAATCTTTTCTCAGTAAGTCAGATGTTAGACAAGGGACATATACAGAAGGCAAATGGAAAAGAGTCAACATTCTACAGTCAGGATGGCAAGGAAATTGTGGCAATAGCAAAGCGCAAAGGAAATCTCTACAAAATGATGCTCAGGAGAGAAGAGACAAGTTTGATAGTACAGTCGATCAAAGTTTGGCACGAGAGACTTGCTCATCAAAACGTAAAGTATGTAAGAGACATATTGAAAAGGAAAGGAATCAAATATGTTGATGACTGGAATGATTACGTATGTACAGGGTGCTCATATGGCAAGCAACATCGATCTTCACACCCAATCAACCCCAAGACAGCCCAGCAGCCATTGGATCTCGTACACGTCGACACCGGTGAGATGAACACTTAATCACTAGGAGGCGCAAAGTATTGGCTCATGTTTAAGGATGATTTCACCCACTATCGAAGCTGTTACTTTATGAAGACGAAAGGTGAAGCACCAGAGAAGATTGAAAGCTACTTGAGACTTGTTGAAAATCAGCTAGGGAGGAGAGTGAAAAGTCTGAGATCTGATAATGGCACTGAACTGAAGAATGCAAAAACCAAAGAGATGATGGACAAGTTCGGAATATTTCACACATTTACGAATGTACATACGCCAGAGCAGAACGGAAGGGTTGAACGAGAGATGAGAACCATTGTAGAGGCAGCCAGGGCAGCAATTCATGCAGATGGATTAGACGAGAGACTATGGGCAGAGGCAATGAACCATGCGATCTTCACGATCAACCAGACAGGAACCAGCAACGTACAGGGAAAAGTCCGGCAGAACTTTGGTTCGGAAGAAAAATGAAGATTGAGAAACTGCGATCTTTTGGATGCGAGTGTTATGTGTTGGCACAAGCACAGAAGAGAGGCAAGATTGATAGAAAATCAGAAAAGGGAGTTCTGGTGGGATATGATATCGATTCACCATGCTACAGGATTTATCAGAAAGACAAGAGAGAAGTTGTTAGTTCAGAGAATCTTCGACGAAGAAAAGATAAAACTGAGGCAGGGAATTGAAGTTGAGACACACGCAACAGAGGACATACCTGAGAAGCAAGAGGACAGTAGCAGTGAATCAGAAGAAAAGGAAGAAAAGGAAGAAAACTGGACAATCGGAGAAAGTGAAAATGAGAATAAAACACAACCGCCAGAAGCAGAGCAAGAAGGAAGAGTTCTACGAGATCGTCGAACACTGCAACCACCACCGAGACTGAGAGACTTTGTACCTGATTATAGACGTGGAGGAAAGAACGCAAGAGTAGCCATGATTGGTGAAACGGAAGACATTCCAGTAAGTGAGGCACTTAAAGATGAAAAGTGGAGACAGGCAATGCAGGAGGAGTACGACTCGTTAATGGAAATGGAAACTTGGAAGCTGGTGGACTGTCCAGAAGGAGTGATGCCGATCACTTGTCGTTGGGTACTTCGTGAGAAGGCAGACGGGAGGCTCAAAGCCAGACTTGTGGCAAGAGGATTTGAACAGAAGGAAGGAGTGGACTACGCGGAAACTTTTAGCCCAGTAGCTCGCCATGCATCTATTCGATTACTCCTAAGCCACGCAGCGTCAGAGAAAATGAAGTTGGTATCGTTCGATGTGAAAACGGCATTCTTGTATGGAAAACTGGAACAAATCATTTACATGAATCAGCCTGAAGGATTCGACGACGGATCAGAAAAAGTTTGCAAGCTGGATAAAAGTCTTTACGGGCTCAAACAAGCTCCAAGGATGTGGAACGAGAGGGTCACCACACACTTTGAAAAGAAGATAGGCCTGATCAACACAGATGATGATCCGTGTATCTACTACAACAAGAATAAGACCATAATGCTCTCACTGTTCGTGGATGATGGATTGATAGCTGGAAAAGATGAAGACGAAATATACAAGTTATTAAACGAGATAAGCAAGGAGTTTCAGATCACATTCAGCAAGAAAGCACAGGACAAGTTGACCTATTTGGGCATGGAAATCAAGATCGACCCGGGGGGCATCTTTGTGAACCAACCTCGCTACACTGAGAAGATCTTGAGAAAGATGAAACTCGACCAGTGCAATCCAGTATCGACACCCATTGAGCAAGGAATGATCACCAAGAAAACAGACTTCAAGAACGACCAGGCACTTCCGGTGAACAACAATTATCGTGAGGCGATAGGATGTTTGTTGTACTTAGCTACAATCACTCGACCAGATATCAGTTTCGCCGTGAACTACCTGAGTCGATTTTGCAACAAGCCTATGAAGAGTCATCAGGCGATGGTGAAACGTGTTTTCCAGTATCTGAGAGGAACACCGACAGCAGGAATCTATTTCGGAGGAGGTAAAGAACTTGTCGCTTACACCGATTCAGACTTTGGAGGAGATTCTGAGACAGGACAGTCAACGAGTGGAGTGTTGGTGATGCGAGGAGGTCCAGTGATTTGGTACTCACAGAAGCAGCGTCTGGTAGCCACTTCAACTGCAGAAGCCGAGTATCGAGCAGCAGTGTCAGTGATTGACGACGTGTGCTGGATCAAGCGAATCGCACTGGAACTTGGTATTATGGAAGCTGATCAGCCGATCAATTTGAAGGTAGATAACATGTCAGCCATACACATCTTACAGAACGCACACGAAGGAAAAACGATGAGGGGAAAAAAACACATTGAAATACCACGAAAGTACATTCAGCAACATATTGGCAACACTGTGACATTGCAACACGTAGAGAGCTGCAAGCAGATTGCAGACATTCTCACTAAGCCACTTAACAAAAGGATCTTCGAAACGCTTCGCTGTAAATTGATCAAGGAGGAGTGTTGAAAATTGATCAATTAGCAGCTTGATCCTATTCCTACTGGAGACTTATTTTTGTTAAAGTTGGTAGTTATGTTTATATAAATGTAATCATATATTTTTTTTTGTGTAATTAAGTTGCCAGGTGAAAGTTACCTTGGTGAAACAAATTTTGTAATACAATATAAAATAAAATAACGTGTCAACAAACTGTTATACTTTGGACGCAGTTTATTTCTTTGGTAAAGAAACCCAGATCCACCCCAAAATCTCAACAATATTTGATATTGATATTATTTAGACGTTACTAATATAGCATGAGTTTCTTATTCTTCTATGTTCTGAAATTTTCTGTTTGTATTGTTAGGTATTTATATCAAAAAATTGATTGATTATTAATAAAAATTTATTATAAAAGACAAATTGAAAAAAGTTCAATGTTTGGTGGTTAGTATTGTTCAAATTGAATTATTACTGGTGTTTTATATACAATCCGAAAATGTCCTTAAATGCACCTAGATCATTTATAGTCTTATAATTCATTGATTATAATTGACTAATCTTGTTAGACTAATCTCAAATGATAGACTCCCCCCACGACCTCTTCTCAAGTCTTTTTATACCTTTTAAGCTTCCAGAATCTTCTTGGGGGTTCTACGGAGCTAATCATGTACTAGAACACTATCTGCATCTCTGTCTTCACTATCTATAACTAGACATACTAACACTCTCCACTGTGGAACTTTCTAGAACAAATTTGAGGAGAAGTAATTTAAAAAAAAGGGATGCTGCTAGGGGTGAGGGGGTGGCTTTTCCAGTAAATTTAAATAAGCTATAATGCTTCCCCCTTCCAACATAAACTGACTTGTTTTTGGATTTTTCCTAAATACCAGTATTACAAAAGTTATTAGAGGTGGATACTTTTATCTAAAAAGCACTGTATATACAAATTACATTTAAATAGACATCCGGTATTTGCCTGATAAGCATAATCGTGCCCGCCCAATACTTTATAAAATATTGCAAAGTTTATCTCAAGATACATTTTAATAGCTCCTGCGGGTCACGTAAGCCTCTAGAATGCCCTAAAACTTAAAAACGATTGGCTCTTAATAACTCATTAAACATCTACCTAAAACAGTTTATTTTTCAAATATGTTTGGCACTTTTATACTCCGTACCATGAATTTATGGTGATTTTAATAAAACACTCCAATCGGATTAAATTGTACCTCAAAGATTTGAGCAAAATGAATATTTACGGCGATGCAGCGGTGCAATAACATAATCATTATCCGGTAGCTTTGCAATAACCCCCGGAGAGCACCCTTACTTACATTATTGCTTTAAATTACAATCTTGAGGCTTGACTTTATATATTATTAAAATTGATATTAGCGTTTAAGTGTAGAAACGTATGTCTTTAAATGCTAGACAGGCTCTTAACAGCTTTAAAATTAAATCATGAATAACAAATCAGAATGGCTCATAGTAATGTTCTACTAAATCACTGAACAAACCGTCTGCAACTTTTTGGGATAAAAATATAGACCCCGAAGTTTACAACTAAAATTAGGCTGGTGAGACATTTTTAGATAAACTGACTGAGTGTTAGGTGATTTTGGCGACCTAGATTTATTGCTGGATAATGGTGTGGGAAGTCTTTGAGCTATTTCATTAATTGTCTACACTTATTATCAACCCAAATCCAAAAAAGCGTAGACGAAAGTATATTTTGTTGTTACTAAAATTACAAAAATCGAAATAATGAAAAATATAAAGAATAAAATGTAAAAGATACATAGAAAATAGGAAACTAATAGAGGATAAGAATATTCAAAGCTTCTTCCTTAATTTCCAGAACTGTAAATGTACTCGTCAAGGTGTTGGGATAAACCAAAAAAAATTGCTGAATTCTTGAAACTACCCGATGCCACCCACCCAATATAGAGGGCATTGTTCGCTGCTTGTAGATGCAGGAGGACATTTTCTGCAACTTAAGAGACATGGGGTCTGGAAATCGTTCACAGTAGTAGAAGGCTACATAGACAAATCCATGAGTGTAAAGAACTCCACAGCTGACAAAACAATCTCTTTGATTTATCTGGATAAGGAGTATAATAAAGAAAATTTATCATAAGACGATATTAAGTCCAACGCCCCAGTTGCTCAAAAATGCAATGCGCACCTCCAGCAACCAAAACAGGAAAACTGGTGAGGACTTAAGAGTCGATTTCGATTAATGTAGAATTGGGCAGTGTATTCGAAAAGTCTGGGTCGTTTGTATTCAATAGCTGCCAGAATATAACTATAAATATAAATGTAAATAAATAAAAATTGTAAAGTACTCAATAGAAAAAGTACCTATAGTACAAAACTCTTGTTGTAATATACTATTTTCTAACATTAGTGCAAAATTACATCTATCAGTTCACTAAATGAAAAAGGAAAAAAATTCAAAAGCATTAAAAAAACATGTCCATATTTAGATTAAGAAGTCTTTTGTTGCTCTAAGCTCTAGTGGTTTATTTTTTCCAATCAACCAGCAAAAAAACTAAATGACAAAATAAATAAAGCATCAACCATTAATATAAATAATATAAAATATGTATAAAGTCCTAATATGAGTTTAAGGTAGTGATGAGCGAGACTGGTCTTGGTCTTGCGGTCTTGGTTTTGCAGAAAATGCAAGACCAAACCGAGACACCAACTTCAGGCTGCAAGATCCAGACCAAGACCGAGCAGTGCAAGACTTATGCAAGACCAAGACTTGCATTGCAAGATATACACAAGACCAAGACCAAGTCTGCAAGAGTCATGCGGTCTTGCGTCTTTTAAACATATAAACCGAAAAATAAAGCAGTCAAAGCTTTGGTTTCCTAAGATAGCGGTACTGCAATAAAGCGGCTGTAATTTGACGACCGTTCAAGACGGCCGCTATCACTGAGCACAGTTGACCGCCTAAATCCATTTTTGTATTTGCTTTCGTTTTGTGTGTTTATAGTTTGTTTTATATCTTGTGTGTAGTTTCATTATTGGACAATAATTAGAGTGTTTCTGTATTAAAAGCAAAAAATGGATGATTTGGACTTGGCAATGATAATATTTTTGGAAGACAAGTCTTCATGCGTAAAACAACACTTTACCGTACGCATTTTAATTCACAGAATATATCTTTCCCGCATGGAATGTGGGTAAGAACTTTTCAAACACGCATTTTTTTTATTAATTAGAGATGTTTTCCGATAACTTTTTTGACAAATTATTGTATTAATATCTTTATTTTGTTGAACTACATACAAATATTAAGAAAATTAAGATTATTTTACATGAAAATAGGGATTTTTAAAATGTTTGTTTTTAAAAAAATCGTTAATTTATTAAATCACTCCTGTAAACCTTACTCAAAGCAACAACAAACTCACCTGTTTAAGTAGGGTTGCTATAGCTACAGTCGTGTATTTATTGACACTATGAAAGATTTAATTGTCACAATCGCATCTTTTCAAGTATCTAAATAATTTTCGAGGTGATTTTGCTTGTAAAAAAATATTGATCCTAACTCTTGCGGAAATTAACTTTTCCGCACTTGTTAGGACAATAACTATTTCATACTTGATTTATCGCTACAATGTAATATAAAAAAACAAAATTTTTATACTGAAAAATACTATCCCTTTCATTTAATCTTACTTTACTTTAAAAACTATTTTTCCTTTTTTTTTGTAAAAATGGACTCCAGTAAATCTAAAAAAAAGTGCAAGACCAAGACCAAGACTAACCCGGTCTTGGTCTTTCTTGGTCTTGCATTTGCTCATCACTACTTTAAGGTTCAAATATTCAGCTAAAACTTTATACATATTGTTACTATCGACATTAAGATTGGTAACTTTTGTTCCAGTTTTGATGTGAGAGCTAGAGAATTCAATCAAGCAAAACTATGGTCGTCTCCGGAAATGTTCGGCAACAGAGCATTTTTTCGAGCAGTCACCACACCCGCAGCTCTAGTGATAGACAATATTAAACTTAGTGATGGAGGTATCTACAGATGTCGAGTGGATTTTAAGAACACCCCCACTAGAAATAGCAAAGTTAATTTCACCATTATCGGTAAGTACATTTCGTTCAAATAAAAAGCCAAAATATTGATTATCTAGTAGGTAATTATTTTGAAAGGTAATTTTAATGGGGTACAGGGTCCCTAATAGTGTATAACTTCCCACAAAGTCTACTTACTAAAGTTGTAGTTCAAGACTGTCTTTTGACAAAACGTCAATCTACAGGAGCTGTTAGAAATTTAATATTTGCTTATTTTTTATCTTCGCCTTGACAGGATCTTTTTTCTGCATCCCGCTGCTTTGACTAGCCACTCAATTAATTATTTTGCCGCGCCATATATCCCATAATCATTTCCAAACCAATTTTAACTAATTTTAAAACAATTTTTGGTATTATTATAAATTATGTTCTAGTCCTGATCGAAATCATCTATTATAAAATTGATAAGTGATTGATAGAAACTTAATTATAAATTATTTTTACTTTTTATCAACAGTTGTACGCTATAGCTAAAATTCCTGCTGGAATACAAACTGACAGGAAAATCCATATCTAAGGAAATTATTAAAATTAAAACATCGTTCTAACGAAATTATATTAAAAAATGTAAATGATGTATCAATTTAATTCCCATTAAAAAAATAACTTTATTAAAGTATATATCTTAAGATACTCCCAACTCCTGGGAGACCACTAATAATTTACTGCGGCGCTTAATGCTCTTTCAATAATTTTAGCCGAATAATCAATCAACTAACCGTCAGTAAGATAATTTTTATATTTTTGTCGAAACCGCGTGCTAAACTTGATCAAACTCGGTATTTTCTCCCCGGGGAAATGCGCAAGAATAAAATAAAAAAAAGGAAACCATTTATCACATATCGAATGGATAGACTGTCTAAAATGACAATTTGTTTTTTTTTCCTGTCTCATTGATACTGAGGACTTTTTGGTCTTTTTGGGAATACCCGATGGTGTGTATATGGAGTTTTCGCAGATATAAACATGATTAGTGGTATAAAAATAGACATAACTAACCAAAAAGTCGTATCGAATCTAAAAAAAATATATAAAAATGTTTGTCTGCAATAAAAAATGTATCTTATATATATACAGTGTGGAAAACACTTATGGAATTACGTTATTTGTGGGGTTAGTTTAGAAGATTATAAAAAACGCTGGGACCCGTCAACTTTGAAATTCAAATGTGAGCTTTTTAAACATAAATTTAAATGTACAGGTTGATACATGCAAGTCTGATCTATATTTTTCATGAAACACCCTGTATATACCTAACAGGTCGGCTGAAAAGTCCCCGGTCTGACCTATAGATGACGACACTAGAATTAAATCCATTTCATTTTTAGATAGTATCAACCTTCAAAAGATTCGAGTAAAAATTTGACAGCTGTCGGACTATTAGTTTGTGAGATATTGCATTTTTAGTGAAGCAACTTTTGTTATTTTCAAAAAGATGGAAAAAAAAGAATTTCGTGTGCTTATTAAATATTGTTATTTGAAAGGAAAATTATTTTTTTTCTTAAGTAAACAAGCCTTCCAAACACAAAAATGAAAAAAAATCCCGACGGTCTCATGAAATTTACCCCCCACCCCAAAAAAATATTTTTCTATATTTGCGTAATAAAACCACTAATTAAAAATTATATGTTTCTTCTACAAAAAATATGAATATAATTAATTAACAAAAAACCACCCTATCTATATAAAAAATCACCATCATTTTCTTCAATATTAGAAGAAAGCTCTAATTCTGCAGTATCATATAAATCACGAGCGAGCATAAAAAAATCACCAATGGATCTTGCTTTATCCCTTTACATTTTTTTAAAAACATATAGCGAGCTAGATAACCCCCAAGAAAATCTTGTTTTCTGTGGGAATAAGGTCCTGCCGCCTTAGCATGTCGCCTGAAACAAAAACATAATTTTAGAAAAAATCCTCTTCCCGACCAACTGACACAGATCAAAGAATATGCAATCATATTTCTCAGCTTAATATCGCTTGTTCTACTTATAATTAGAAAATAGCGTACCATGAACTCTCTATGGAATTTGTGCAAACTTCTGTCTCAGGATCCTTAAAATGCAAGGAATGGTTCACTTGCAAATGTTGATATTTCTTATTATCTTTTTGATTAGAATATCCTTTCCAACAATAAGAATATATCAAAGTGCCATCCTCAATAAAATTTTCAATACAGTCCATAAGTGTTTCTAATAAAAACTCTTCCTGTACCTCCGAAAACCCAGGAACCATCTACATGATGTCCTCGATGTCCAAATTAATGAAATCCATTTTCAGAAGAAAACCAACAAAACAATATAAAACCACTTCATACTCTACCAAAAATTGGAAATATTCAAAAAACGTCAAATTGGAAATGTTCAAAAAACGTCAACTCACCTATCAGCCAATAGAAAACATCTACACCACCTACGTCGGCCAATAACAAACGCCTACGTCATCCCAAGATGGTTGTTCGTTGTTATCATTGTTTTGTATATCATACAAATGAAATTTTTAAAAGTGATTAATTTCATTAAAATAAGTGACCGCCAAGTTTTTTTTTATTTTTAAACTTCCTGAGACATATACTTCCATACAAACTAAAAATTTTAGTAATACGCCGATTCACTATAAACTGCACTTTTACCGGAAAAAATACAGTTGAAGCAAAAGCTTAGCTTGATAATGAGTTTCGTAATATTCAAGCGTGGTGAAATGAACACCGAAGACGGTGAATGCAGTGGACGCCCAAAAGAGGTGGTTACCGACGAAAATATCAAAAAAATCCACAAAATGATTTTGAGTGACCGTAAAGTGAATATGATCGAGATAGCTGACACTCTAAAGATATCTAAGGAACGTGTTGGACATATCGTTCACGAATATTTGGGTATGCGGAAGATCTGTGCGAAATGGGTGCCGCGCGTGCTCACAATCGACCAAAAACCGCAACGAATTGATGATTCTGAGCAGTGTTTGCAGCTGTTAAGTCGTAATAAACCCGATTTTTTGCGTCGATATGTGACTATGGATGAAACTTGGCTCCATCACTACACGCCTGAGTCCAATCGACAGTCAGCTGAGTGGACTGCGGCCGGTGAACCGCCACCAAAGCGTGGAAAGACTCAACAGTCAGCTGGCAAAGTTATGGCCTCAGTTTTTTGTGATACACACGGTATATTGTTCATCGACTATTTGGAAAAGGGAAAAACAATCAACAGCGACGGTGATCTAGCTGGCCACTCGATAGTACCTCTTCTTCCAATCAATTTACTGGGGAAAATTTCATTCTAGTAATTTCTTACAATTAAAGCGTAATGGGGTGTTGATCCGTCCTGCTGGAACCAGATATTTTCATCCGGTAGGTTCGGATCTATTACGTTGGGATATAAGTTGGCCGACTCAGGAACAACTTCGTCTCTAATCATGCTTAAATATTTTTCGGCTGTCAAATTTTCCTCTACAAAAATAGGACCAATAATATGATCACCTATGATACCTGCCCAAACGTTCAACTTTTGAGGATACTGAGTATGTGTCTCACGCATCCAATGAGGATTCTCCTCTGACCAATATCTACAGTTTTGACTGTTTACTTCCCCTTCAATGTGAATGTAGATTCATCGGAAAAAAGAATTGTACCAACAGCTATTTGATTTCTTTTCAATTTACTTGACAGACCACATATAACCTATAATTTCTCCGTTTCTTATCAAAGAGTTTTTGAGGATTGAGATGGAAATATCCGAAGTAAGTATATGAAATATTATTGTTTTTGCTTTTTCATACTCCTATGATATTTTGTTGTTGTAAGAACAGGAAATTAAAAATAAATCTTTTTTAGCATTTTTAGTGAATCAAATAAAAATTTAAAAAAAGCCGCTGCAGCTTGTTGATCATTCATTTCCAGTGCGACTTTCTCAAACCATTCTCAAACACCTAATTTTAGGTTACGAATGGGTGTCATAAACATATGTCATACTTGTCACTGTCAAGATTTTACCAAAATCAGTTCCAAAATAAAACATAAATAAATATTTACCACGGCCGAACGTAAAAAATTTACTAAATTCTGATTTATCCAAAAGGGAACACACTATATATTGGCATAGTTATCTATTCAGTTTTTACCTATTCGTAACAAAAAATATTGACAAAACCGAAAATACTCGTATTTATATATTGAGATGGTTTGTTTCAAGTAAAAAAAATTAAATATGAAGTTTATGAAATTATAAATTTGGTGAATTTTATTTAAAAAAAAAAATTCCATCAAAATTTATTTTTAGTGAATATTTTACGGAAACATCAGAATTTGAAGTTTATGTCAAAAATAGGATGTTAATTTTTCGGAAATGTCAAAATTTTAAGTTTACGTCAAACATAGGATGTTAGTTTTAATAAAAATTATGTAATTTTTTGAAAATTGTATTAGTTTTAAGTACAGACAAGAAGTGTAGGAGATAGGGATGAGGAAGGTTCGTTGCGAGGTAATGAGAGTTTTTGACAGGAAGTGAATTGGAAGAAAAGTCAAAGATAAAAGATAATTTATACAAGTAAAAAGGCGAAAAGCAAAGTTTATTCAAATTATAAATTAGAAGAAATCAGTTAAGAATATTAAGTACTTACAGCAACAAAAATATATAAAGAAAAATTGATACATTTAACTGATTAGTTGTGTAACGGACGAAAATAACCTAAATTAAAGATATTTAGAATAAACAACTGGAGGACAACGGAAAAGGACAATAACTGGACGACAAAGGAAAATAATTGCAGTACAAGGAAAAGGACAAAGATAAGGAAAACAAGAGTGAAGGACAATAAGTGGTAGATAAGGTTAGTTAAATTAATTAAGGTAGTTAAGGATTCGAAATTTAAAATTTATCCAAAGAGCAAACCATAACAATATATTATATAATATAATTATAATTATATAAATTTTCATTAATCCACTGTGTTTACTTTTAAATTTGTTCGCCCTTGTTTCAACTTGTAGACGTTTAGTTGATGTAAGGATGTTATCCTTTGTACGTCCGAAGAAAAACAGAAATATTTTCTGGTTATTGAAAGAAGAAATAAATTGCCTTTTTCACAGATGAAACATATAGCGTTCACGGGTCAACAATTTTCCACAAGGAACCCTATATTCTCTGACGAGAACACTTTTAACGCCGAGAACCAGTTTCCATTTTGTTTTCTCGTTATACAATCGCCATAAATATTTTTATATTGGATGGATCTTATGAAACGTGCCCTTTTAACTGTAATAGCTTTTGTAGGGTCTCCCATACAGGATACCCCAAAAAGGAAATTATGATTCCCACGGTAGCACTGTATTATATCTCTAATATAACCTGCAAATATATACAGGCTGCAAATTTTTATTTTAAATCAACCGTTATTCGTTAGAATATTCTTATAATATTACCACAATATACTTTATATCATTGGAACGTTCTATGGACATTCTTAGTGTAAGTTCTACATTCTATTTACGTTCTTGATTTTTTGGGAATACATACTGAATGTTATGAGAATGCACATCGAATGTTCCGAGAATTTTTTTATTCAGTATTCTGAAAATTTTATTGAATATTGAGGGTTAGGGATATATTCTGGTGGTGTCTGGAATATTGAAGGCTTTAATAATATTTTTAATTGTGTTAAAAATGTTAAAAACCCAGCAAAAATAATAGAACCTGCATTACATTCAATTAAAATATTTACTTGCAACTTCCTAGCCATGGCTGTTAGTTGCCAAAATGCAACCCCAGGGTTGCCAAATATAAAAGACTGGAACATTCAATAAATATTCTTTAGAAAATTCCAATTTCACACCTATTACTGTAATATTCTAAGAACGGTTCTGCTATCTGGGAAAAAGGAAACAAGATATTTTAAACTGTCCTTTTTTATTCATAAAACGTAATTCTACATCTAAATTTATAGTTTAAGGAAGAAAGGATTTAAATGCCTTAATGCAGTCTTGAAATTTTATAATTATTGTAACGATTACTATTCCTGGACTAATATTACTTCTCTTTTTTTTGGAAAAATTTTGAATATTTCATATGAACACCTCCGGCATCATCAGGTAATTTCAAATTCCATCGATACTGTAGTAGTTAATTAAGTAAATACCACACGGTAGGCGAGAGGGTGGTGTTAAACAGACCATCCATGTAAAACAATAAATTTTCAGTATCGTATTAAAACAGAACATACCTTAAAAATGTTAAGGTCAAACTAGCAGACCATGTTAACATTAAAAGAAAAAAAAACGTAACAATTTTTTCATTAATATTTATTCAAATTATATTTACTTCGGTTAAAGTGATCTATAATGTTTAATAAAAAAGTATATTGTAAAAGAGTTATGTAAATTTAAAGGTTTAGAATACTTAGAGCCTAATATTATAAATACAGGGTAAAATGTTTGTTACCAAAGTTTGTTACAAACTCTAAAAATGCATGTTTGGAAATGGATATAAGATATTATAGTCTAGGACTGGCAGATATTCGCAGCTTGCTAGAAGAAACGATTTTCCACATCCATTTTCTAACAGATGGTAATGCTGGAAAAAAATGGCTTCCCCGCAGGGGATTTTTAAAAATAGAATAAAAGGCTTCACTCCGGATAATGTTAATAATTTTTTTGATACTCTGATACTCACTATAATTAGTGAATTCATCTCTCATTTCAAAAAATGTCACCCTGTATTCACAAATCAAGACCCTAAGTTTCAAAGTCGTTGACTAAAGTTTGTCAAGGCGTTTTCAAAAGAACACGAATTGTGCTGAATTGAAAATAAAAATCGACCTTGCTTTCAACTGAGTGCAAAATTAATTGTATTCTATGAGAATACACCACACTGTATATATTGATTTTATTAATGCGGTTTCACAAATCCAAATTCTGATAATTTCCATCAAAACAACCCCTCTTGAGATATATAATAATCCGGATATAAAACACAATGTTGTTGGTAAAGCAAAAATAAATCCGAATGAATAAAACTAAGACTCGGAATGCCACTAAAGGATAATATTTATTAGGGCCGGACTTAACTGATATTCTGAAATTCTGTCAACTAAACAATTGGAAAGAAAAACGCAGCAGAGCACAAAATTAATTAGATACGCAGAAATTTCTTGCAATTACAATTGTTCAAGATGTTTTCAATGTTTGGTTTATTTGATCGCCAACAATATCTTCTCCATCTGTTTAATATGGTGGCCAGAGATAGAGCAAACACACCCTTCAATATCTTTTAGCATAGTAGGTATTACCAATCCTAACACAAAACCTTTGATTAGTTAGGTATTCATCAATCCATCAAGTAAATTTCAAGATACGGTGTTCAAATTTATGTAATAGTCTTCGTATTGGCACTCGATCAATTTTTTTAAATTGTGCACCTACATTCACTCCATAATAATTTTCTTTTGTGTTTTATCAAACACTCCAATAATCCAAGATTCTATATTACATTTTGTTTGCAAGTCGTATAAAAGTGTTATTTTCTTTATATTCATTTATAATAAATAAGAATGTATCTCAGAACATGAAGAGTTTTATTTGACGAATTCTTTATCACATTCAGTATCCGGCAGGTGACGATTGGCCTTATCAAAGATACAGACAGGCTAATTGTTTTACTGCTGACTACAAAAGCAGTGGATACATTCTACATTGCTTCTGTGTCTGATTATGAGAGGAGAGTTTTCCCACAATGAGCGACGACCTGTCGAAGCGACAGGTTTAGCATCGAAAGCAGAGCAATGGCAAAACCAATCCCCAAGAAAAAGAAAGTGAACTTAAAGAGTCTAGTTCTGAACAACCTCTCTCGGCAGAGGGTGGATTGTTAGTGCTATGCAGACGATCTGGTTATAATAGTCAGAGGCAAATTTGAAGAGGTTATCTCTGAGATCTTTCAGGATGTCCTAAGTATGGTTAACACTTGGTGTGAGGTGGAGCAGTTGTCTGTTAACCCCCGCAAGACTATTATTGTTCCTTTTACAAAAGGGAGAAAGCTAACTAAGCTTCGCCAAACAATTTTATATGGCGAAACTATTCCTTTCGCGACGGAGGTAAGATATCTGGGCCGGTATTCTCAACTCACTCCTCTCACAACGAGCGATCACAAAAGGGAGTGATTTGATTGGCAGCGATATGGTTTTTGTAGATTCTCATGTATCCCTCCGCTCGCAAATTTATGACACGAGCAACTGGTACACATGAAAGCGAGTGAAATAAAGCACTCCTCTTTGACAGGAGCGATCCATGCGAGGAGAGGGCATGAGAATCGATTTGGCAGTGAATTTCACTCCCCTCGTATTCAACGACATCGATATCGCTCCAAGCGAGGACCTGAGAATACCGGCCCTGGGGAACATCTTGGATAATAAACTTACCTCTTACCTGGAACGCCCATGTGGAAAGAACAGTTGTTGGAAAATCGATTTAATAATATTCATTTTTGATTGAGTTTTCCATGAAAATAATAAAGGATCGTTGTTATGACTTAGTATAAATAAGATTTGCTGTTGTCAGAAAAAAAAATTAAAACTGTCAAGTTTTCTGAATAAATATAATTTTCGTTTTAAACCTTTTTCTTAAGTATCTGTTTAGTTTAAATACTGAAATTAATCCACTGTGTAACAACAATAAATAAAGCCAGGATTTCCCTGTGGAATCTCAGGAGAATCTGTGGCAAATCTTGGGGAACGAACCCCAAACAGATTTACTGGATTTATCAAAAAGTAATAAAACCAATGATCACGTATGGCTCGGTGGCCTGGTGGTCCAAGGGACTCCAGGAATCAACCAGAGCAAGTGTGTGGACTTCATCGCTGGCATACGTGGCCATTACGGGGGCAATGTCCACTACCCCGACAGCAGCAATGGAGATCATCCTGGATCTAACCCCACTCCATTTACTATTGGAGAAGGCCAGGATGGTGTCCTATAGGCTTCTGTCGGTGGATAGTCAAGTGAAAGGGGAGAGGCTCTGGGACCACTCGGGCCTGATGCGTGAAATTAAAGATCACCTCACGCTTGGGATGATCTCAGATATCCTAGCTACCCGGACGCACGTAGAACTGTCCTTTTTCCGAAGAGAGACGAATGGAAAAATGGGATTATCTCTTTCTCTGGTACTGATTTCGTACTAAACACTCCAAAACTCCAGAAGGAGTTGGAGCAGGAATGTATGGTAGCAAACCGAGTGTTGAAATCGCAGTAAACTTCGGCACATATGCTACCATCTTTCAGGCAGAGGTTTTCGCCATATTGTATCAGATAGCCAGGCAGCTTTTAAGGCACTGAGCTCCAACCGGCTTAATTCAAAGATGGTATGGAACTGTATTTAATCCTTAGAACGTCTTGGTTTCAAAAACAGGGTAACTTTGCTCTGGGCACCAGGACATAGCGGAGTGGTGGGTAACAAAAAAGCCGACACTCTTGCCAAAAAATGAACAGAGTCTAGATTTATAGGACCTGAACCATTATTTGGTATTACCAAAAGTACTGCCAAAGACAGAGAGGAAAAATCCTCATGTACTGGAATGATATCCCAGTACTAATCCATTCGAAGGCTTTCATTTCCAAACCCTCGAAAAATATAACTAAGCAGATTCTGTAGTGGGATCGGAAAGACCTACGCATTCTTATAGGACTGCTTACGGGACACTGTCGTCTAAGATACCACCTGAAGAAAATAGGTCTGAGTCAAACTTCAGACTGCCGCTTCTGCAGGGTGGAAGACGAGACTGCAGAACACATATTATGTTCTTGTTCCGTCCTGGAAATTACAAGGCACCGCGTTTTTGGCTTTCCAAAATTGGAGCCTAACGACGTTAAACAGGTCTTGCCGCAGACAAATATTGACTTTGTAAGGAGGATTGGCTTGTATGGCGATTTATAACCTTAGGGGTGAGCCACAATAGACCCAACGGTGGTCGCTAAAGAGTCTAGACTTTAAGTTTTTTAAAGCTAAATTCTAGCAACGCGAAAAAGAAATACAAAAGCAAATGGAAAAAACAAAGGAACTAATGAAAGAAACTAGTAAAGCCAACGAAAAATTTAGGAAATAATAGGAAGATAACATTTCAAAACCTTAGGAAAGAACTGAGACACGAAAAAAGTCAAATACATACTAAGTGCAAGAATATAAAAAGACACGGACAGTCAACCTACCAAATGGAAACGATGTGTGTCAGATGCACAGGAAGAAACCCATCTGGTAAATGCGCAAGACTAAAAGGTCAATCGGCAACATGCGCTAACTGCCAAGGAAAACACTCTATCTGCCACAAAGGATACTCCAAAGAAAAATTCGATACCAACCGCAAGAAAAGCAGGATTCTGTAACGCAAACGTAACAAAAACAGAAGAAAGAAGATATGAAATCTTCTCGAATCACATGGAAAAAATAAAAATATAGGAGGGTTTCTTTTGTAAGTGGATCCATTCTTTAAGATCATCTAGACTAGAGGATTGAGGTACGTAGCACCATCCTGAACAAGAAGAGGACACCTAGAAACTATCTCTAGACCATGATAGGGAAAAGGCCCAGTAAGAGCTTGAAGACTGTGGCAAACATCGGTTGAGGTGGGTTGAGGGGAAGAAAGGGTGTGTGTGATAGTTATTCCATGGTTACAACATCACTTACTTGCATATACTGAAGGATTGCATTATTATTCTTGTTATTAAATATTACTATTGCTTTATTTGATATTAAAATACTTTATTTTCTATGGCTTTTATTAAATGACTGATTTTTTTAGATGTTTAACATTTTTAAGAGTCTTAGTTATCCATATTTTAATTTAAAATCCCTTTTTGTTTGGTTTGTACAAAAGATAAACGATAAATTTAATGAAAACTGCTTAAGCGCAGTAAATAAGTGAATAATAAACATTCCAACCGACCCTTCTATTTTACGGGCACTACACAAGCGGTTCGAATATTATCCGGCAAATTGGCCCCCAATTTTTTTCTTCGCCGCCCTTTAGTTTGCTCTAACGTGTTTCTAATTTTGTTAAACAGATTATTTTGCGGTTTTGTACAAAAATAAATTATATTCCCGAGAGAAAGAGAGTCGAGACGCAACCAGAGCGACACGGTCATGGCCCAGGCGTTCATTTATTTTGGTCAATAAGCTCTATGGACGTCAAGTTATTTTTCAAACTCCGTTTCTAATCTACTTTGTGCGAGGCTTTATTTATATCTACTTGAAAAAAGGTTGTGATGGTTTAGTTCTTTTGTTGATGGCTAAGGGTCAGCTCGGCCAGTCTTTGATTGTAAATCTTTACGGACGCAGACGGCTCTGCCATTTCTGCCTGTATTGGCTGAAACTGGGAGAAAAAGTTTTTTGGAACTGCTACAAAGAGGTGAACAATAACATTTGTCTGATGGATGATACGATTGTGTAGACGTGTATGTTTTCTTTTTGCTAAACGGAAAACTTTTAAATGCTTTTTCATTATGGGAAAATGTAAGAGATGTGCACTGTAATTATAGACCAACTATTTTTTTCAAAATCATGCAGGAAGACAGAGCAGCAATCAATTACCCCAAAAACCAAAAAAAACTTATATTAAAAAAATTTTGTAGCATAGTTATTCCATCCACAAATTCAAATTCAGAAATTTGCCGCGTAAACGACTGTTGGCGGGTGGCCTACGTCACTACTCATATGTGTCATTGAAAGCGCCATCATTTTGTTGTAAACAGTGTATCTGCGAGATTGTGCGAAGTTTTATATTTATTCATCTCTTTTCTTTATGTTTTGTTGATTTTTATAAAAATAAGTCAGTTAGACATTTTTTAATGGAAAAAGCACTAAATAAGTACTTACGCTGTTGCTTTTACATTTCGAAATTCAGCTGCATTAAAACCTAACCTAACCCAACACAACCCAACCATGAAAATGTCTAAGGATGGTAAATTGTTTGACAATGCTTTCACAAACCCTACTGACGACATTTTATGATTGCATAACACAACATAAAACCAATAATTCACAATAAAATCAAAAATAAAAGTCCAACTCTCCCAATTACCACACATTAAATAATGTAAACATACTGTCATCGATATGAATTTTGACGTCACGACCAATGAAGGTGCGTTTCGACTTCTATTTGTATTTATCGATTTTAACTTACTTTCAATTTGATATTATATAAAAAATAACCAGAATTGTTGCGTTGTAATGAGTTTAGGATTAAATATTTATAATGTACTATATGATTACAAAGGAATTTCATTGATTTAATTCTAATGAAAACACCGAATTAGGCACTTTTTGTATTAATTTAAGTTACTTATAGATCGTGGCATTTGAAATTATATTTTTTATGACAAATCAATCTAAACTATTTTAGAAATAATTAGTTATAATTAATTTGGTGCTGCGAACCTCGCTTTGCTCGGCACGCAGTGATTCATTTATTATAACTCAATTATGTTTAAATTTGATGTTATTATAAGGGAATCACTGCGTGCTGAGCGAAGCGAGGTTCGCAGCATCAAATCAATCCAAACGATTTTAAAAATTATTAGTGATTAATTTGGTGCTGCGAACCTCGCTCCGCTTGGCACGCAGTGATATATTTATTATAACTCAATTACTATAAATGCAACAACGGTGACGGCTTGGCTTGTCAAAATGACATTTGACTAATTAATTATTATTAAGTATAAAACTGCATAAAAATATAATGGTATAGACTATTAAATTGCTAAACTCTTTAAAAAACTATATATGGCAGTGGAAATTGTTATTGTCCCCGAGTCTACATTGCAATTTTGTTAGAAATTCTGATATTTCAAATTGGCAACATCGCCGGCATACTAAGGGTGTGTTCGGGGAGCACGCTTTCGAGCTATGTATCGCCAAGAGCCATATAACGCAAACGAAGAATAGTACTAGATAGCGCCAAATGGCGCAAATAGCGTGCTCCCCGAACACAGCCTAAGTTAAAGGTCCAAGATCATTAATCTGTCTCTACATCTAAATCACAAAACACTTACTCCATATACGTTTCACGTAAATAATCAAGATCTACCATAGTAGGTTGAGGGTTTCTATGTATTATCCGAAAATTATTTGATGGTGCATATATCAAATTATTCAAAAACAGTACGTATAGAATTTTACTGAAACTTTTCTTACATCAAATTATACAATCCGAAAATTAATAAAGATAAACAAATAATGAGGTTATGTAGTCTGTAACTTTGTGACAGCATTTTTCATCTATGTAGTGCAGCCACCAGCTACATGCTTTGATGTGTCAACTGTCAACTACGACCGAGGAAAAATGTTAACATAATTTAGATAAATTAATTATTCTCAAAGTAAATATTTTATTAGATATCATTAAATTTATTTATAAACAACCATAAAGTTAATTTGATTGGACAATGAATGATATACAAAAATTTGAGATATAGAAGGCAGGTTTTTATTTGTTATAAAAAAAGAAAGATGAGAGGTTGTTGATTTGGTAAAAAGTTAAGGAGTTTTTTTTTTGATGATTGAAAAAAGTCTCTTAAAAATAAAGTTGCAAGAAGCACATTAATCCAAATTATATTTAAAAATTGTTAAAGGGGACAGACGTCAGAGTAATCAGGCGTTGAAATAACCCCAACGTCTTATTAAAGAACTTTAAGAAGTGTGTCAGAATGCTGCTACTTTAAGCATTATGTATTCTGTGCTATTTGCTGTATATTAAAGTGTTGCTAAGATTAAGTTATTATTAAGATTTCGTTAGTAATCTGTTGTTCTATTTGGCAGAAACGAAGCATTTAATGTGGAAATTGTTATTGTCCCCGACTCATCATTGCAATTTTGTAAGAAATTCTGACATTTCAAATTGGCAACATCGCGGCAATACCGAGTTAAAGGTCCAAGGTCATTAACGACGGATTTCAAAATCCTTTGATGTTTTGCCGATATTCGTATATAGATGGTATACAGTGTGTAAAAGCCAAATGGAATAAATTCATTATTTCGGTTACTGTACATATTTATAAAAAATCCCGAAACACGTTAAATTCAAATTATAACTTGACATTCTTTAACGTGAAAATGCAACCCCTACCTTCAACCCCCTTAGAATGACAGGTACAACCCCCAATTTTTTAAATGGGAAGTATAGGCTTGTGATATATCATTTGAAAGGTCTCTTCATTCTCTATTCAAAAATGTTCTATTCAAAAAATATGTAGGTACAGTAACCGAAATAATGAATTTATTCCATTTGGCTTTTACACACTGTATACAGATAGTGGTTGACTCCTATACAACAGAAATTTATACCTTATTGATTCAGCCAAAGTAATAAATATATTTGATAACCATCCTTGGAAGCAGTACACCTCGATGTTGTTGTTGGAGTTTTAATAATAACATCATCGACTATAACTCAGGGCTTTTCTGAATTTATTAATTGTTGGTATTCAAAATACCAAAAAAATACTCCAGTTTTTTTAAGTAAATATCCTATAACTGGATTCGTTTAAGTCTGAAGTTAATAAAAATATTACAGCTTCATCAAAATTTAATAAGTTTCATATTTTCCTTTGATCCTCCCAAAGAGATTGCCCAGAAATCGAGTTTGAGTTTGGATGTGGTTTAAGAAGTTTAAAAATCTTACCAGACATTACGGCTAGTGCGATTTGCATGAGGAGCGTAGTAATAAAATTTTGTTATATTAACTTTTTAAGTTGGGCATGGACCCTTCTCTGTAGAAGAAGCGAGGGTTACACCGTATTCATCGTCGGCATCGGCCCTTATGAATTACTAAAGCTTACAGTGAGAAATGTCTCCTGCGGGATTCAGATAGTTTACTTTTTGTATAACTCAACCGGTAACTCAATTTAAAAAATTGACTTTCCCTTTTATATTAAGGACATCGCTTAATTTTAAGTAATAAAATATGGGTTACATGGGATTTACATAAAACAGTGAAATTAATCAGATAATCATGTAAACTCTCTCTGATTGTCTTGTGCCGAGGTACCCAGCCAAATGTTAATCCATGCAGCTTTACAGTTTCTGACGAATTTTCCAAGCACAATATGGAATTCTTCAGGAATCCAGGTGGAAGAGAAACTATTATGTTACCAAATTGTTCACGGAGCAAATTCATAAAGCTTTTGGCTGTATGACTTTTTATGCCATCGTGTTGAAACCATTTCTAACGGATTCTTAAATTAGTTGCACGACAAAAGATCTTTAAATTCTGACAAAAGGTCTAACAGTATCCACAGTAACTGATCGACAGTAACTGGCTGCTCCTCCTCGTCTTCAATAAAATGAGGACCAATTATCCAATGACCAGACCCAGCAACCCAAATGGTTCCACAAGCACTGTGAAGAAGCTTTTCTGCAATAGCATTGAGACCCAAAGAATTGATTTGTTTGTCGGTTGCTGTAAATATGACTTTCGTCAGAAAACCATACGTTTCCACAGTTTCAGTTATAATCAATTTTTATATTTTGCACTTACAAAAATCTTGTTCTTTAAAAAAGTATTTGTGAATATGAATATCATCTTTTACTTATATAATATATTATTAATGGTGTATTAGTCATTTTAAAATATTTGAAAACATTAACATTTCATAATTTAAATGTCAAAACTGTCAGATGTTATAAATTACACAGTGCTACCGACATACTTTTTAAAATAAAAATTTTCGTAATTACATAAAAATATTAAGGATTATAAAAAACTCTTCGTTTTAACAAAACTTCCAATATTTATTTAAAAACTGCTTTTTTAAATAAATATTGGAAGTTTTGTTAAAACGAAGAGTTTTTTATAATCCTTAATAAGATGGACTTCCAAAAAGTAAGGGTTAGTACAATCAATTTACATAAAACTAATAAATTAATTAAAAAAATGATAAAATGGCAAAATATAAAAAATATTATAAACAACTTATTTCATATGGCTGTGACACTCGTTCTTTAAAAAACTCATCGCTTCGCGATTCGTTTTTTAAACTTGAACTCGTGTCATAACAGAATTCCATATGAAATGCGTTGTTTAATATACTATTACATGCTGTTCGTACAAGACTTTTTGGTACAACAATAGTTTGTGGGCTATTTGAATATCGAGTTGAGACATACCTCGTTTGAAAGCTTATGATGTGAGATTTTCAACAAGGTATATAACCTTGTGTATGGTAATTTAGTGTATTTTCAAAACAAAAATGTGGTAAATGGCTCAACTTTCATTTAGCATCAGTTATGGAAAAACTTGTCATGGCAAATATTGTTGTGATAAGTAGTAAATAAAAACCCAAATAGTATGCTGAGGAAATTCCTAAAACTAATTTTATAAAAACTCCGTTGTGATGTCAACCGTTCTGATGGTGAAGAAAGAGTGCAAACTCTAATTTTACAAATCAAATAAACAGCTATCGACAGAGTGAAAAATACGCGCTGGGTCGACGTTTTGCAATTCGCTCGCCAAAACGTACGTGCGCTTCATTGGAATTGATTCAAACTGTTCTTCGACGACCTGAAGAGCCATACACTACCACTGCGACGAACTTCTTCAACAACCGCTAGTATTACACTTTACTTGAGGATGCCTTGTTAAAATTTTGTTGATATCTATCTGATACTTGATTTAAATATGGGCTATTATTCCGTCCAATTTTGTATACATTTCCTTGATAAAATTTTCAAAATGATTGCATTCCTTTAAAGCCCTTTTACCTTTAATAATGTGTGGATGCACCCCGATGTGTTACGCATTCTCCAACGCGCCTAGGCTACACGTGCTCAATTGGGGATGAGTCGGGAGATCTTGGTGGCCAAGGTAACAATGTGACATCATTATGTTGAAAGAAGTCTATTGTGACTCTTGTGACATGTGGTCGGGCATTATCTTGTTGGAAAGTTGGATTTGCCAGGGTGTCAAGATAGGGTAAAAGATGGGGTTCTAAAACTTCTTTGACATAACTCTGCGCGTTCATGTTACCTCTGATGAAGATTAAAGGTGATCTCGAACCATAAGCTATAGCACCCGAAACCATTACTCCAACAGTTTTGTGAACATGCCTTTCAACAAAAAACCGTGGATTTTTCCTTTCACCACGTCGTCTTCTAACCCTCGCTCGACCATCGTGCATGTCTAAACAAAATCGAGACACTAAAGACAATACTGTTCCATTTCTGATCCCAGAATGACCGTTCTCTGCACCACTCAAGGCGATTACGTCGGTGTTATGGAGTTGAAGGGAGGACCCAGTGTGGTCGGTATGGATACCAGCCAAAACGTCTTATTCGTCGGTAAACACTTCGCATGCCAATAGATCTTCCGGGTTCTGCAAACCATTCATTTGTAATGGACCTGGTAGTGGAGAAACGGTCCCCTAAGGCCAATAATCTTAGGTGGCGATCTTCACGGTCTGTTGTTCTACGGGGCCTTCAGAGCCCCTTACTCTTTGCTTACGGCCTTCTCGAAGCCATGCCTGACAACACCTAACCACGGTGTCTACACTTCTTTGCACTCTAACTGCAATTTCCCGAAAAGAAAATCCAGCTTCCCGAAGTCCCACTATACGACCCCTATCAAACTCACTAAGTTGATGAAATCGTACAGGTCTCCGTGCCCTAGGCATCGTTACCAATCGTAAAGAATGTCAAGAACCAACATCCGCAAAATTTGGATCTTTACTACGGCTGTTCAAACAACAGTTTGAACAGAGTGTTTTCTTTTCAAGCGAAGACGCCCCTGCTTACACTATAGCATAATTCGCCCCTGGGGGGTTAGTTTTGAAATATTTCACTAATGAAATTGCTCATATTTCGATCAACTCAAGTTTTGAACTAATTTCACGAGTGAAATAAAATTTGAATTCGAAAATATTTCACAAATATAATTCGAATACTATTTAGCTGTCGAAATATATTTCACTTGCGAATTACGTTAGAAATTTTGTTTTGTGGTTTTCTGCTTGTATTTTCTTGTTTTGTTTTTTGAATCTAGTTTATAGTTAGTTAGCAAAGTATATTAGTATTGTTTATATTAGATATTAGTATAATATTTTTATTAGTTAGTGGACGAGAGTGAAGCGAGAACGTTTATTTTTGACAAAATGGCTATTTTGGACCTTTTAGAGGATGATATGTTTATGCCAAGAACGTTGCTGCATTAGTTTAGGCAATATAGTTTATTGTTAAGTTTTGGTGGATATTTTAAAATTGGATGGTTTTGTATGTATTCCACCAACGTTTTTGTTGTTCATTAACAAAACTTTTTTTATTTTTAAAATCATCCATCACTAAAACAGTATTATTTTATGTACAACTTCATAATATTGTAACTAAATCAGAGATTCTGCTAAATTTATAATTTACTGAAACCTATGTGAATCCTATATACTATTTGCATTTCCTATCAAATTTTTCAATTTTAAAAACGTATTACCAACTAACAAAAGTAGAATTATCTTAAATTTTGACGACTTGGCGAAGATTCGAAGAACAAAATAAGAAATAATGGTATTTTTAACCTTAATTAATCTTATGTTTTTCTCGCACGTTAATAATTTGAACTAATTCGACTGATTTCCATTGTTGTCAAATTGTGTCGATCGAATTAATTTCATTTAAGTGAATTTATAAAAATTTTATTTCACTACCATTGAAAACTAGGTATAGCATTTCGATGGTGAATTAAAAATCGAAATATTTCACTTGTGAATTCAATTTCACTGATATTCAAAACTAGACCCCCTGTTCAGAAAGCCATTCGTCTTAGAGCGCAAGAGTGACAACCCCCTAATTCCCCTCTTCTATAAAGTTACGTAAAAATAGTTAGCAGTCAGTAAGTTGATCTATAAGGGAGTGGTCGCTCTCTACATCGATAAAATGTCGATAGTATTGATTTTTATGTTTTTATTTTTATTATTGTGTTTAGTGTACATTTGTTCTTAATATAAATTGATCGCAAAAGAAGCGTTAGTGAAAGATCGTAAGTCAACACCTTTTTTATTAATTATTTATAAACTTTATGTGCCGGCATCCGCAATGTTGCCCAATTGCTCTACCAAGCCTATATAACTATTTTACATTCATTTGCTTGTATCCGTTGCAAATCTAAGACAACACTTGAGTTTACCAGATTTGCTTTGTATTTTATTTCTGTTTTTGTATGCCTTTTCCTATACGTAATATAAGGTATAACCGGAAGTGTGTACTTTCTAACCTGTTCCGCAATCCTAATCAGATGGTTGTTTCCAGATCTCTGATATTGTTAAATACAGTCTCTAGCTGTTTAACTAGAGTGGTCCTTCGAAAAATTTTAGTTTTGACCCGCTCAAAATTATGTAAGGAAAGTAAATAAATTCACCAAAATTTATTAAAATAAAATCATTTAAACTGGGATTTTTATGTCACTTAGTATATTACCAAATGTGATAAACGCAATTAAAAAAAAATAACTATTCCTTTTCCATTATTAGACCAATCCCTACAGACATTACATGTTAAACCTATCGGTAACTTTCTCCAAATGCGTACGAATATTATGTAGCGAATAACTTGTGTCATTAAAAGACCTTATCCGACTGATCTTGTAATAACATCCCTATTAACCAATGTTAGAGAGAGGCCACGTATAATATTCCTATTCTACTAGCAATTTTGTCCTGCGAGATCTTGAATAAAGTTAGTCCAATCTATTTTGTGAAATTGCATTTAATCCAAATTCAGAGGAGCGAATCATAAGATAAGTGTGTAAGTTATGTCGAGCAGGTTAAGTTTGTTATGAAAGTGGTCTGCGATTGAGGCAATTAATTAGATTAATTGAATTACTTCCGATCAATGAGCAGCGAGCATTGTTTGCGACACCAGATCAGGACCGTATCACGAATGTTTTGTAAGCAAATAAGAAAATTTAACACAAAAATGCAAAATTATTCTAAGTACATCAAAAAACCAAAAAAATAATGCACAAGAATGAGCTAAAGAATTCATTTTTTAAACACACAGGACCTGGTGAAAATGTGATCAAATTAAAGAGAAATGGTGATGTAGAATCAACAGGTAAAAACTCAAGATAGTCAAAAACCTTTGATGTTAATTCTTCCTCTTATGGTTTTCATTCGGTTTGAAATTTTACTAGTCCCGCACAGGAAAAAACTGTAAATATTTTAATACTGATTTCCAATTCTTTTAAATCATGTCCTTGTTCTTTAGAATACTTATCATAAGCCCCTTTCGCTATTTTTCCAATAACCTTTGCGATTTCGTCTGACATTCACGATTATTTCTTAAGTTCATCTGACATTAGAAACACAAACATTTCCAGATAACTGGAAAGAAGCTGTTTGTACTCCAATCTATAAAGAAGGCCAAATATCTGATATAACGAATTATCGGTGTATATCAATTATCCCAGCTCCAGCTAAACTATTTGAACACATAATTTACAAAAAGCTTTATGTACATGTGGAAGGAGCTTTATGTAGCGAACAACACGGGTTCGTCAATAAAAAATCTGTTAATACAAATCTATTTTTGTTTACTAATGAAGTGTACAATACCTTTGAAAATAAAGCTCAGCTGGATACAATATACACCGATTTTCGAAAAGCATTTGACAAGGTTGATCATCAGATTTTATTACATAAATTATCAAAATTTGGAATAAATAATGAATTATTTAGCAGCTACCTACACAATAGAAGTTTCAAAGTAAGATTTGATGGTCAATTTTCAGAACAAAAATATTACATCAGGTCAGGTGTACCACAAGGTTCCAATTTGGGGCCATTATTTTTCTTACTGTTTATTAATGATTTACCTGATGTCGTTAAGTATTCTGGAAATCTACTTTTTGCAGATGACTTTAAACTTTATAAAACCATAAATAATATTAGAGATTGCATCGCACTGCAAAAAGATCTAAACAATATATATGAATGGAGTTTAATAAATAATTTGCATTTTAACATAAAAAAGTGCTGTGTTGTTAGCTTTACTTTAAATAAAATGCCTATAAAATTTGAATATCGTATGAAAGACGAAATACTAGAAAGAAAAGAAACTATAAAGGACCTTGGACTAACCTATGACAGTAAATTATCTTTTGCAGAACATTTTGAAAATACAGTAAAGGATTGTAATAGAAATTTGGGTTTTATAATAAGAAACACTTCTCATTTTACAAATGAATTATCTTTAAAAATTCTATTCTTTACACTAGTTAGGTCAAAATTAGATTTTGGAGCAATATTGCGAACATCGCAACCAGAAATATACCTCCAGTTGTATGAAAAAATCCAAAATAAATTCTTAAGATATCTGTATTTCCGGAAAAAGAAAAAATGGCCAAATTATTTAACTACCAGAACTAGTGAACTTAGAAAGGAATTTAATATTCCTTCAATAATTGTTAGGCATAAAATGATGTTAATGACATTTTTGTTTAAAATACTTAATTTTAAAATTAACGATGAAAAAATTTTAATTTTAGTAAGTTTTAATATACCAACGTTTTATATTCGATTCCCACTGATGTTCAGGATACCATCTTCTTCAACCCAAATATCAGCACGTTCTCCTGTCAAAACTATGCTTATGCTAGCAAATAGAATAAACTATCAAAAAAAACTTATTATATGAATATTTTGAATACTTTTCATGACTGCAAAACAAAATTTAATGTTACCAAAAATATTACCGAAACTCGCCAAATTTTGTAGTAAGATATACATATATAAATATATTTCAAAACTAATGGTCAGTGTTGTCCTTTGCTCCTCTGGGGTTTATCTAGTGGTAGTAAATTGTTATTGTTAAATTATGTTATATAATTAGGTTCATTCATGTAATTAGGTTTTTACCTGTTTGAATGTAAATAAATAAATAAATAAAATAAATAAATAAATGTTCTTTCGAATACTTATCAAAAGCCCCTTTCGCTATTTTTCCAATAACCTTTGAGATTTCGTCTGCCATTCACGATTATTTCTTAAGTTCATATGATTTCAAAACTTTTTTTTCCATATTTTTTATAATCTGTATTGGATTTCGTTGGCTTGAATCTTAGTTCTTATAGCTCCAACATCTTTTACTTCATAATAATTATCTTAGATATAGATTCATTTTTAAATATTTTTAGTTATCTTGACACCGAGACATTTTCATACACTAGTTTATAAATAAATAAGGAAATGTTATTTAACTACTATTTATTGTAGGCCAATTTCATTTAAAGTTTATGCCTTTTTGGTCCCTCATTAAAGAACGCTACTCGTTTATTTGGATCTTCTTATAAATGAGAGTGAACTTTGCCTTTTGATTTGCGGTTACTTTGGGTATTTTTTTTATGTATTTACTTATTTTTATAAACACATATTTTTTTTGTAGATACATTGTTCAACTACATTCTATAAAATCGATATTATTATTATTATTATTAATATTAAATTTATCGGCAACGTTGTCAAAGAAGTTCTTCTTCTGTATTATTGCGGTTTGTTAGTAAAATAGGAAGTTTCAAAATACTGGGAGTTGATAGTAAATACGAACTACAAAGCAACTAAAAGGATCTCGTTTTCACTTTGTTGATGAAAGGATTATTCGTAGTATATTGGTAGTTGACTAATTGTTTAGACCGCAGCAGCACGTTAATTAAAAACAAAACTTTAAAAAAGTATTTTTAGTGCAAAATACAACGTATTAATGACAGAAGATTTTATTTTTTTTAGTATAAACTATCAAATAATTTTTATTTAACTGCAATTAAATTGCAACACCTTATAATTGAATTTTTTGTTTTGTTTCAGTACCTCCTGAGAAAATCAGCATCTTTGATGGACGAAGAAAGGATAATTCATTGCTATTAGGACCATATAATGAAGGTTCCAACATTAATTTAGTATGTGAAGTTAAAGGAGGTAAGCTGAAAATTTAACAAGTATAAACAGATTCTCTGACACATTAATATGCTTGAATTTTACAGACTTGAATATTACAGACTTTATATCTACAATTTCGTTAATCCAGTAAAATAGAAACATAAAAAAAATAATGAGTGTTTAATTGTACAAGTTATCTGAATGCATTATATACAATGCCCTTGTTACTGAATTAGATAATTTATTAGATAGATACTTAAAAGATATTGTTACGGTTTTAATACGACAAATACAAGCATTATTCAGAGTGATTAATTGCAAAATTATTAGAAAACTTATATTCTATAGGTCTGTGTTTGTTTATAATCAAGATACAGGGTGATTTATTAATTATTTGTTCTTAATGTTGTACAAAATAACTCAAAAATTAGTTCAAGAAGAATCAATCACGTCCCTAATGTTCCTTAGCTTACTGTGCGACGAAGAATTAAAAAAAAATAAGCTACATTTGTACTATTTACAGCAAGTTCAGAAGCTATAAGTAAGAAATAAAATTGCTCCATTGGTTTTTATTATTAATAATATACAGATGTTCATTTAGGCATGAATCTCAATCATCAGAGACAGAATCAATAATCAAGATCGTTTTACTGGTTCCTGTTAAAGAATCTAAGGCATTCAAAGGCGTTTGTAAGAGATGTCTATAAAAAGAGGTCTCAAGAAATGCTAAATGTGAACAGACGGGACCTACTAATAGTAGAAGGACTACTGACTGGATACTGGACATATGAAAACAATTGGACTGTCAGTTAATTTCTGTCAATAAATTTGGTCGCATGAGAGCGCATAAAATTACCTACAAAGGCAGCTCCACACATTCAATATCACACGAAATAAACTTAATATGAGAACGGCAGTAGAAAAAACTAAATGTATAGTGATAAGTAAAGAGCCGCGTAGATGCAAATTGGAAATAGACGGCAAAATTGTAGAACAAGTATTAAAATTCAATTACCTAGGAGTAGAGATCACTAGTGACAGGAACATAAGAACAGAGCAACACAAGCAACAAAAGCGGCAAGAGTAAGTGGTTGCCTCCGAGAAACCATATGGAGAAACAAACATCTGACCACGGAAAGTAAAATAAAAGTATACCAGACAACAGTGAGACCTATCCTAACATATGCAGCGGAGACAGCGACCGATACAAGAAAGACAAAACTACAAATCAACAATATCGATATGAAAGTATTGAGATCAATAGTAAGTATATCATTAAGAGACAGACAAAGCAACAGAAGTATACGAGAACGATGGAAAATCTAAAGTATTAACAAGTGGATAAACACAATAAAGAAAAACTGGAACGAACAGGTAAACCGAATGGAACCAGATAGATTAGCGAACATCTGTAAAAACAACAAGCCGAATAGCAGAAGACCCGTTGGAAGGCCGCCGAAAAGGTGGAAACATAATGTACAGTCAACAACAACTGAATCAGAATAAGGGCTAGTCGCGCGAAGAAGAAGAAGAAGAAGAAGAATAGATTTTTCAGGTGGGCACCTCGGTGTCCTGCATCTATCCTAATTATATGAGCATTTTCCAATCAATCACCCTGTAGCATTCAAAAAAAAAATTAATTCTGTAGCTAAACATTTTCTAAAGCTTGTCTTGTTACAATATTGTTTAGAAAAACAATTTGATCACCAATATGCACAATATTATTCACTTTCCACTTCAGAATTTTAAAAAATAATGATACATTTTGTATTTTCCATGTTTAACAAAGAAATATCCCGGATCTATTCGAATAGATATTTATCGAAGTATCCCAAACGGTTTAAGAAAATATAAAAAAAGGTAGACAAAGGCCTTCCTTTAATAAAAGCTTTCCTACTCCTTTGACGGCTTTGTAAAGATGAATTTATCGGTCTTGAAATATATGATACATCTATAAAGTAGTTTCAAATAGTAAAAAAACCGAGGTAGGTATATAATTAAAAGTAATATACGTTTAATTTACTAAATTAAAAAGCATATAAAAATACAGATAGTTAAAGAATACGGTGGCAGTTCCAGAGATGCTTAATTCATCCAAAACAGAGAAATATCGTATTAAACAATACATGAAATAATTTCAATATGGTGCAGTCAATAAAAAAACTGAAAAAGTACAAAATTGTTTCCACCTGCACCCAGGGTAGAGAAACTTAACAGTTTCTATACCAAGCTTGACCGTTTTCTATAAAAAAAACAACTACTTCCTGGGCTAGCTATATGCCCCAACGGACATTGAATTACATTCCAATAGAAAACGTGATGGCGACCGACTTCGTCGATACTTAAAAGCATCTCTATCGATTTGAAAATCAAACATTTTTATGACAATCTCCTTTTATGATCCGTGCTTTATTAACAGTAAAAATTTTTGTAATTGGCTAATACATTTTTTTTCCAGGACGGCCGAAGCCGAAGGTGATCTGGTTCCTCGAGAACACTGTCATAGATGACTCATACGATGTACGACCTGATGGTACAGTAGTGAATCATTTGACATTTCCAAATGTTGGTCGACAACACTTACATGCAAGACTGATTTGCCAAGCCAGCAACAATAATATCGTCCCTGCTGAGACAAAAGTGGCTGTATTAGATATTAATTGTAAGTAACTTATATCTTTAAGCTATTAAAATCCTCATGTTAAATGACAACAATTCATAATTTTTTTTCATACTGTACGGTAAAGTGCCATTTTCCGGACTCGTTTGAGTCCGGTATACTTGTATTTTACAGTACTCTTCAATTCTCCCAATGTTGTTTGAAATAATAAGTGAATCAACATAAACTAAGCTTTTATTCTAGTTTTTGAAGATTGACATTAAATGTACAACTGCTGTTGCCAGCAATATGTATTAATGGATGTGTTGATGGATTTACAGTGTTTTCTGTAGTCGCAGAAGACGTGTGGCTATGATGTAGCACTTCAACAAAAGTTTCGCCCACTTTGGATCATTCTTGCAATCTTGTTTTTGCCTTCAATCGATTCTTCTATATACTTTTGTGCAACTGAAGAACTCTTCCATACACCGTGCTGTTTTAGAACTTTAAGGTCAGCTCCAGCATTGGCCAACAACGTTGAGGATGTCCTCCTGAAGCAATGACCTGTATACTTTTCTGGTTGGTCTAGTTTTAAGAACTAAGCCATTTTCTTAGGTGCTCCGCCAACAGTGTGTATTCCAGCTCTTTGAGACAGACATTTTCCTTGTCTATAACCCACCAAAAGAGCTTTCAGGGAGATGTATTGCCGTATATTCATGTATTTTCTAATCACATCCAAATAGTGAACCTCACCACTGTTGATAACAGTGAAAGCTCGTCGAATATACGTTTTTTTCTAATTAATCTTAACTACTAGCTAAGTACCCGTATCCTCCACATCACTAACTTCTAAATTATAGATCTCTTTCTTTTGGCAACCTCCAGCAACTCCAAGTAATGCTGTCATTTTGAGTAATAGATATTCTTTATCTGGAGCGTCCCTCATGAAGCTTTCAATTTGTTCCTTTGTCAGCACCTTCGTCTGGTTTGGCTGATGGTCTACATTTCTTTTTTTCAAAAAAGCTATCAACTTTGGGAAACTTGATATGTTGACATTCTCATTAATCATAATCATTGATTTTACCATAGACTATTTGGACCATAATGACTGAAAATTTAAACTCTTGGAAAGAATATTCTTTAAAAAAACTGTTCTTACTGCATCCAAAATGTAAGCTAACATCACATTTTTATCAGCACTACTTTTCAAATTGTGTTGTTCACGCCAGTTGCAAAACAGCACATATTCTTTTTAATACCTACCTTTTCGCAGACTTAACTGCGTATCAAGGTATTAAGTTACATCTGCGTAATATAAAAAAATAGTCTATTATTCTAGTAACTATAACTTAGACCTTGTCGAAACAATAATGTTAATAGAACAAACATGTCTTCGTCATTCCAAATTATTTAAAAGAAGTAAATCATCCATATCACAAATGTGACTGATCATTAGAAAACGAAAAATCAAAGCCAATGTCACAAAATTTGTATTTAAAGTATTGACAGCTACTAGTTTCGGCCTATCTATAGGCCATCATCAGGCTAAAAATTAAATACAGAATAAGAAGATATACAGATTTACATTAGTGATACATACCTTAAAAACTTACAAAGTGATACAAGAAAAAATAACATCCACCATGCTTGCATGAACTTAGCAAAGAATGGATAACAATGTGTCATTTAAAAAACTTAAATTACTAATTATGGGACTACACTAATACTAATTAAAATAAGTAAATAATTAAATAACTAATATTGAAAAAGAAAGGGTATAATAAAGAAAGAAAAGGATCTGCCAAAACTTTGTAGATCATGGTAAGCAGAGATAGTTTATAGGACCTACAAAAGAAATAAAAACAGGTACTAGAAATAAAGCCATGTCCAGTGTGGACGCTACAAATGTTTTTAATGAGGATTAAAAAGGAGATGTTTTTTAGTATCCACGAATAAGATAAAGAAAAAGTTCTGTTTTGCAAAACTAACGGCGAAACCAGCCAGGAAGTATCAGACGGTAGGTCCAAGCACGTCCAAGTTAACCCCTGTAGGGTAATAAGTAACAGGATAAAAATCTCTGCAAGTAGTGGACTTAAGTTAGAACCCATAGCGAGACCAGATGATTGTCTATAAAATTTATTGTCAACCTGAAAAAAATTTTGATCAAGTGTCAATCTAAGCATTGCAACAATGTCACAAGTAACAGGTAAGCTAATATTATTATTAAGTAATAAACCTTCAACTAAAGTGATGCAATCAGAAGGAGGAATGCTAGGAAACAGATTAGAAAAAGAAAATAATTACTAGGAACCTTAACTTGGGAAATTTTATTGCATAAGTCTACAGAGTTTAAAATGAAAAAAGTGTTCGAAAAATTGGTAATATTTCTAAGTAAATTATTAAGAAAAGAAGCTAGTTTAGATACTGGAGAATTACGAAAGAAAACTACATGTCTGATGTATTTTTGGAAGTCCATACAAAAGTGGAGTAATGGGGGCCATTTGGATAAGTTGATATACTTTCATATCGAACATATTTAAGGTATCAGAAAACAATTTAAGTTTGTTTCTCAATTCACTATGAAACTTCAAGATGGGGTCAGAAGGTAAAATATTAAAAGACGAATCAGAAGAAAGGAAAGAATCCACCTTCCTGATGTAATCTATCTAATCTAAGCATGGTGGATGTTGTTTTTTCTTGTATCACTTTGTAAGTTTTTAAGGTATGTATCACTAATGTAAATCTGTATATCTTCTTATTCTGTATTTAATTTTTAACCTGATGATGGCCTGTAGATAGGCCGAAACTAGTAGCTGTCAATACTTTAAATAAAAATGTTGTGACATTGGCTTTAATTTTTCTTTGTCCAAATTATTTAGTTTAGTATTGATTCTTTGAAACGCAAATCTGATTAACATTAAAATTTATAAGCTTATAAATTAATAAAAGTAAAAGAAACAACCAAAAAAATCAAAATGAAAGATGGGCTGCCGGCCGCAGAAGCGACCCTACATTTATATAAGCCGGTTTTTAATAATTTCCGATTAAGGAGCCCGTATCCCATGCAATCTGAAACGAAAATGTGTCAATGATTTTTTTGTCCATGAAGTGCAGACATCTCTTAGTAATAGGATAAACTAACAGAAATAATAATAGAATCCTTTCACTAAATTGCTCAATTCATCGGAAAAAAATTGAGCTGCTAAAAACACATGTTTTAGGGTAAAAACCAGTTATATAATTCTCATTTCTAGACCTTGCCAGCCAACAAAATATATTTTGTATTTTATCTCGGGAAAGAACGAGGGTAGATCAACATTTAGTAATATCAATAGGTGCTCTATAGTAATTATTACTTTTATCTTTAGTTTTTATTAAAAACATTTTTTATTTGTATTTTTAATTCTATATATATACCTAATCACTGGTAGGGTAAGTTAATTATTTTTATAAGTTTATAGTTGTGTGTGATTCTTTTTAGATCAGTTCTAGGTAAGTGTCAAAAAATTAATAAAATATTATTAACTTAGAGGCGATGCATTTACAAATGACACATTAAAGTGGTCAACATATTTTAATTTTGTAATACCTATTTACTTGCGTCGAAAATTCGGAGACTAGGTACTTATGAAGAATGATGATGTTTTCTAGAACATTGCTGGATTTAAACTAATGTTTTAAAATTTGATAAAGTGCTGGAAACTACCCACTATTACTACCCGAATGTTAACCCTTCAGGATTATTTGTTGACTTGAAATACGGTTTCTTAGGTGCATCGCCTGATGGTAAACGAATTATTGTAACTATTATATACATATCAGAGTTTAATAACTTATGTTTTAGGTTTAATTGATTCAGATGAACTTGTTGAAGTAAAATGTTTTTTAAAAGTAGTCACATCAAAAATATCATTGAGAGAGGTCGTAGAAAAGCGTATGGTTCCTTGCTTAAAAATTGAAAATAGTGAAATTCACTTGAAGGAAAACCACAATCATTATTATCAGGTAAGATTTGTTACTGGCTTTTCATTTTACTAATTTTTTTAGAATATTACAAATTATTGTTTTTAGATACAAGGACAACTCGGCATCACAAGAAGAAAAACATGCCATTTTATTATTTATACCTACAGGAGATATGAATCCACTTTTTACCGAAAATATAAATTTCAACGAAACTTTTTTTAACAATATGGTAGAAAAGTTGAGACGATTCTATGAGGATTGCGTTGGGGCCGGAAGTTATTTTAAACAGGAGAGGCCAAAGATTAAAATATAAAGATCCACCAGAAAATATTTAAATGTAAAAATAATAAAAGTATATTTTTTAAATAAAATATTTTGATGCCAGTTTTTCTTTTTACTTAATTCAGAATACCACGTATACAAAATTTACGTTAACATTTTTTTCTCTCAGAAACCTGTGACCAGATTTCTTCCAAAATTTGACCAAGAAGTGTCTATATGGCCACCAATAATTGGTATTTTTTTAAGAATTTTGAATTTACAGTTTTTTGTTATTAACAATTTTATAATTTTTATATTTATTTACAACGATGTTTATTCTGTGTCTAATGGTTTTTTAGTTGTGCTGGGAAAATGGAATAGTAAACACTTATTCTGTAAGCGATCGCTCGGCACACAAACAATAATTTTATTTACCCTCATATATAACTATAGATGGCCAGCCGTACGCTGGGCATATTATAATTAAAATTTCTTCAAGAAATAACAATGATAAAGCTGGTCTGCTGACAATCAATATCCGCAAATCAGTATTCTTTTTTTCATTTTACTAATTTGTTTTATTGAATAATTGTTTTGTAAATATCGCAAAATATTTAAAAAACGTTACATTAATTTATAATACAAAAATTTTTTTTGACTTCGTTAATAAAAAAAAGAAAAAAATACATAGTGCCTAGTTCCATCTATGATAAAAGTTATAAACTAAAGTACAATTATTTCGTCATTAACTACGTCCATTTTTGATCCAAAGTGAAAAAATAAAAATAAAATGCAGCATGATTTTAGTTTCTAACTATTTCTTAGGTCTGATCTCTTTAGAAAATTCTGATTGGGCTATTTGATAGAAAAATGTTCAACTTAGGAAAGGTTTAGTTTCATTTTAAGAAAATTTATTTAGATTGTTGTTTATTTATACAAATGTAAAGGTCTAAAATAGTTCGCATTCAACATCTCTTTTTCAATATTAAACAATAAATTAACAAAAAATCAATGCAATCCTTACCTAAGTTAGACCTTTATATGCAATTTAGTGAAAAAAATAAAACGATTTGAGTTGTAATAACGGAGAAAGTTAGAATAAACTTTTGGTCTGCAGGTGCCATTCTGATGCACAGCGATACCCCGTCCTTAAAGCCGCGAGGATTAGAAAAAACGGGGTTGAAACGAACATGCACTAAAACGGCGAAGCTTTTGCGTTTCACGATGTCACGACTGGTTGGCGGTTCATCGTCGAGAACTTACAACAACTTCAATAACATTGGAAAACCTAATGTTGGTACAAACACGATCGGTAATAACTTTTTAAAGCCGAGCTTAGAGTCGTCCATCTAAATCAGCTCTGCTATAAATTACTGTAGACCTTGGAATTTATTCGCTTATTCGTACTCGTTTCTATTACCTAACCGTTATATGGGAATCGCTTGAGGGCGAACTTGTTAAGTTTAACATAATGTAAACGGAATAACTGAGGATAATGAAAGCTTTGTGCGGCGTACTTCTAAAAGAAACAGTGAAAAACTATGATCAAACACGCAAGACGAAGTTGCAGCGTCGCAGATTTATCAAGTTCGGAAAATTAATCAAGACAGTGTTTAATTTACCCTAAGAAATGGGATTAGATTTTATATTAATCAATTAAGGAAGGATTTTAATTGTTTGTTTCAAAATTTATACAAAAATACAATAACAACTACACAGGGAATGATTTATATTTCAGGAGTATTTAAATACCGGGTGTCGCAGAAGTTTCTGACTCATTTTAATAGCAAATATATCGGAACTTAAAAATCATAGAGAGGTGCGGTTTTCGAGGATCAATTTCTTTTTATATAAAATTTTTGTCAGTATACATGTTTAATTAGTAAAATCTTATATAGGGTGTTTAAAAAAAAGGTGTTTTTTAAATGCAAATATCGTCGATTTTTTTAATGGAACACCCTATATATTTTTATTGTATCGGAGAGACGAACTCCTTCCCATTGAGAAAATGTATAATTTGTTAAAGTTTAGATGAAAAATAACTGAGTTATTTGGATTTTAATGATAATTGTTTATTAGATAGAGATGTCTACACAAAAAATTATAAAAGAAAATAACAACACAAACTTGTAAGATATGTACCAAATTTTATTAAAAATTAACTTTTTAAATTATCTAATTTAATAAAAATCCTCAAGATGTTCTAATTGTTGCCCATTGTGGTCTATACATTTTTGTAACCTGAAGAAAAAGTTCTGAAAAGAATTTCGCAACATTTCTGGGGCAATTTCTGGGAAAACTGGGGACAATGTTACATCTCAGTTGTTCTAGAGTCTTTGGAATAGGATTATAACACCTATCTTTGATAAAAGACTATATAAAAAAGTCTGGAATTGTCAAGTCTGGTGAGTGAGCAGGCCACAGAATTGGTCCAGCTCTACCAATTCACATATCTCCAAATGTTTCTGTTAAAGAATTTCTAGCCACAAGTGAATAGTGTGGTGGTGCACCGTCTTGCTGCAAGTAAACTGAATTTATGATGCCATCTTGTTCCAGTTGTGGATATAGGTAATTTTGTAACATGTCTGTGTAGACATTACCAGTAATTGTAGTTTCCATATATTTTTTCTTTAGAAACGCCACACCAAACGTTCAACTTTGGTGAATCTCTTTCGTATTCCTCAATTAGAGGGAGTCAAATTGGGGGATCTATCCGGCAATTCGGTCGTTCCACGTCTTCCATATCTTCCTTTGGGAAAAACCTTGTTTAAATAATTTCTAACTGTATTTGCAAAATGTGGGTAGTAAATATCTCGATCTATCTTATTTAGATGATTAAGATCAGGAAGAACTCATTGTAATGTAAGCACTAAAAATGTAATCCAAAATTCTAGGTGGAATAATTTTATTTTTAATGATACCAAGCCAAACGTTTAACATTTTTAGGATATTGAGTGAGAGTCTCACACACTCAGTGAGGATTTTCTCTGCTCCAATATCTACAGTTCAACAACAGTTCTGTTTGTTTATGGTTCTGTTTAAATGAACAATGAATCAAGAAAAACTATTTTGTTTATGAAGTGCAAATCTGCGTTAATTCTGTCCATCATTAATTTATTGAATTCTTGCCTTCTATTAGGAGCATCTTTATTTAACTTCTGAACCAACTGAACTCAAAATTGATTATTTACTTACATCAACGTGGGCGGCAAGTTCTCGAGTTATCTTACGCGGATTTACCTTAATCTCTGCAAGTATATATAAATATTTGTCATTAGTAAATTGAATATTTCAACATGGCTTTTCAATATTTTTTACAGGTCCAGTTTCACGATTTTTTTTCAGTTTTGCTAAATATAAACTGCGAAACATGTTGTCCTATGAAAATTGATCAGTTGCAGGTTTATTTCACATACTTATTATATTAGGTCTGTTCCAACCAAGCAAAGAACCGTTCTAAAATAATAATTTTTGTGCGCAGTGGTGTACTGAGTTGCGCAATGCACTAATTTGGTCTCGTGAGTGGTAATATTACCGTTCTAGAACGGTTCTTTGCTTGGTTGGAACAAACCTATAATAAAGCAAAAAAAGAATTTATTCTGTACCTTTTTAAATACAGTAAAATTAACATAAAAATCGTTTCACGTTCATAGATTTTAATGTCAGGTGCACCATGTGCCAGTGCGCTGCCAGATTTGGAATCAGTGGGCCGAAAAACCCCCCAGAATGATTTTTAGTTGACCTTATTTGATTGTACCAGGAAACCCCCCGGAGATGAAATTTAGGGATGGTTCTGGTGCACCAGGTGTTCGGAGGGTTGTTTCCGACGTGAAATTCAGAACCACCGTCCCACACAACTGCCCTCTTATGATTTTCGGGTGGTTTTTGGCACTCTTCCCAAAAAAACTCTCGGAGATGAGGATCTAGCCCGGGTTTCGGTGCACCAGATGCCAGTGGGGTGTTCGCCGATGCCACATTTGGATTCAGTGGGCCGAAAAACCCCCCAAAATGATTTTTGGTTGACCTTCTTTGATTGTGTCAGGAAAACCCCCGGAGATGACGTTTAGGGTCAGGTTCACGTGCAGCAGGTGTTCGAAGGTCAATTTAAACATAATATTCGTGATCAGCGGCCTGTAAAACCCCCGAGTACCCGATCCGGGCCAGTTCTGGCACTTCTTTATCAAGTTTGAAATTCTTTGCATGCACTTTGGGCTGCAGCAATGCAACTTTCGGTGGGAGAGAAAATCTACCCCACCACATTTTGTCATAATCGTTTTTGGAAGAGAATGCAGAAAACCGCATCCCGATCCGTCCACTTTCTCGACAGCAGGCCTATTTCCACAGGCGTTGACGCGACTATATTGCAATATCACAATAATTATGACGGGCAACTCTTTCTGTTTTTATTTTATTATAACTTAAATAGTTTTAAATAGGAAACACCTTTTATTGCCAAAAATTTAACTAATTCTATAACTTCCACTCTTGATCCACTTTCCTATTCACCGAATGTTAATGAGAACTTAAACAGTTTTTTTTCACCTGTAGTAACAGAAGAGCTTCGTAAAACAATTCGAGACATTAAAAACAAATCCGCATCTGGAGTAGATGGGCTTACCCTCAAAATGTTCGCAAATCTGCCGGACTGTGTATTAGATCTTCTAACAAATTTGATTAATGAGTCGTTCCAAATTGGTATTTTTCCTACTTGCCTTAAGACAGCCATAAAATAATTCCTTTGCATAAAGGAGGTGATAAAGATCAAGTTTCTAACTATCGCCCAATCGCGCTTCTTCCTACGTTATCCAAGATCATCGAAAGGTTGGTAAAAAAGGCTTCTTTCATTTGTGGTTAAATATAATATTCTAGCTAAAAATCAATTTGGATTTTTAAGTGGGAAATGCACAAATGATGCAATGTTTTCTCTTTTTCTCCAACTTAAACAATCAACACTCTACAGCTACAATATTTTGTGATTTCTCAAAAGGGATATCCCGTTTTACCTACATATCTCTTTTATATATGATTTCATTTATTTCCAGATGCCTTCCAATTATAAAAGGAAATCTAACCGCAATTCGTGGTCCGAAGAGTCGATGGCTAGAGCCCTGGAGTCTGTACGAGACGGTACTCATGGTTTTCTGAGTGCTGCGAAAACGTTTAATGTTCCCAAGTCAACACTAGAACGAAGATTTAAGGATACAAATCAAGTAGCAAAAGGAACCGCAAAGAAACTTGGCAGCAGGAAGTTAACATTCCCGGTGGAATTGGAACAAGAGTTAGTAGAATATGCAAAAAACATGGAGATGATGTTATATGGATTAACAACAAGAAGTATTCGTAGTCTTGCATTCCAATTGGCTGAAATTAATCATATCGAACATCATTTCAACAAGACCACCAAACTAGCTGGATGGCACTGGTTACGTTCGTTTTTGCAGCGACATAAGCTCTCTTTGGGATTGCCAGAAGCTACTTCGGCAGCTAGGGCTCGAGGCTTCAACAAACAAGCAATAACTTTTTTTTGATATTTTGGAGCCCCTTCAAGATAAGATGAAGTTTACTCCAAATCGAATTTTCAATGTGGACGAAACGGGGATCACAACAGTGCAAGGACGTCCATCAAAGGTAGTGGCCTTGAGAGGTAGAAAACAAGTGGGTACACTCACATCAGCAGAGCGTGGTGAGTTATCGACTGCAGTGATCTGCATGAGCGCTAGTGGAATATTCATCCCACCGATGATCATTTTTCCCAGGGTAAATATGCAGCAGCACTTTATGCATGGCGTTCCACCAGGAACTTTAGGGGTAACACATAAATCTGGCTGGATGCAGATTGATCTATTCACTAAATGGTTTGATCACTTCCTCATCCACACTCAAGCCTCTAAAGACAATCCAGCATTGCTTATACTCGATGGACACAAAACCCACACTCAAAATATTGCCGCTATAGAAAAAGCAAGGGAGAATGGTGTGACAATTTTATGTTTACCTCCACACTGCAGTCACCGTATGCAACCGCTCGATGTTTCGTTTATGGCACCGCTAAGTACCTTTTATACTGCACAAGTGGAAGTTTGGCTGAGGCAAAATCCAGGCAAGTGTGTAACTCTACCTCAAATTGGTTTATTATTTGGCCATGCTTATCTACAAGCTTCAACACCGTTGAACGCCATAAATGGGTTCAAGAAGACCGGAATTTATCCAGTAGACCGTACTGTATTCACAGATGACATGTTTGCAGCTTCTCTGCCTACAGAGAGACCATTAACTGAGCCTAATGGAGACGATGGCGCAGTATTATCGGAAGGGCCCCCAGAACTTCCAGATTCTATTGAAATTCCTACGGAAGTTACGCCAGTGGAACAAATCGGGCAGCCACTGGGTTCAATCGAATCCGAGGAAAATGATTTTCCAGTTGAAGACGATATTAGACCATCCACTAGCAAAATTCACCACTATATTTCTCCTCAAAAAATTGCCCCCTACCCAAAGGTGGCAGATAAGGTAGCTCCGAAAAAAAACAAGGAAGGTGAAGAAAGGTAAAGCGGCTATTCTCACAAGTACCCCTTACAAAGAAGAATTAGAGAAGTCTTTCAAAGAGCAAGAAGGGAAAAATAAAAGAGTGAGCGTTAAAAAAATTAATGCTAATACAAAAATTAAATCTCTTCAAAGCAGTAGCCGAAATAAACAGTCTTCAGAAATAAACATTAAGAATAAAAACAAGTCAATGGAGTTGGATAATATTGAAGTTACAAGAGGGAAAAGGAAGAAGTATATGAAGAAGGAAAGTAGCAGTAGTGAATCCGAAACTGAAGAAGTCAACGTCGCATGTTTATACTGCAGCAACAATTTCTTAGAAGACAGGCCCGGCGAGGGTTGGATAAGGTGCTCTGGTTGCCATAAATGGGCGCATGACGCTTGCGCCGGTGCCGAGGATGACGAGGACACATTTGTATGTGATGTGTGCAAATAATGTCTAATAAATCTTTTGTTTCAGTTCTTTTTATAAAAATTTACTTTAAGAATATATCATTTGTGCAAAATTCTTATCCCGTTTTACCTCTATGTTATTTCCCGTTTTACCAACACTTATAGGTAAAAAGGGAAACTGTGCACCTGTTTGAATATAAATTTTTTCTGACTACGTTTTTCAGAATTATTCATAAGTTTGATAACAATGTTTTACATAATTGACTAATAAGAGACAGGCACCATAATTGAGTCTTATTTGACTTTATACTTGTGCTTCAGAAAATTTCAAAAGAAAAGTATCCCGTCTTAGGCCCACTTCCCCTACTACTTAAAAAATTGCAGTACTATGGATTTAGAGGCATCTCGATCAGGTGGTTCGAGTCTTTTCTTAGTGAGAGACTGCAGCTTGTAAGAGTTGATGAATTAAGGTCTTCACTCAAGCAAATAGAATATGGGGTTCCACAAGGTTCGGTATCGGGTCCTATGTTGTTTTCGCTATTGCTAACTTGCATCGGCGGTAAAATTTGTCTATTCGCAGACGACACTAGCTTTTCTTGGAGTTACCCGGATATCACCGAACATAGCATCGTCTCACATGGCTTAACCATCATCAAATCATGGTGTGATTCTAACCATATGTGTTTGAACGTTTCTAAGACGAAAGTTTTACCATACACATCTGCAATTCAACCTATTATATTGCATAATTCCACTATAGAGGTCGTTGACTCTGTGAGATTTTTGGGACTTATCGTTGACAGCTCTCTAAAATGGGATTTACACATTGACGCTTTGTCGAAAAAACTAAGCTCTTCTTGTTACGCGCTGAGAATAATATCTAGAAAGCTTCAGCTCTCAGCTTCCAGAACAGTCTGTTTTGCCATCTTCGAGTCACATCTCCGATATGCACTTCCTTTTTGGGGTACATGTTGTGTGACTCAATTTGAACGTATTTTTAAATTACAAAAGAGAGCTGTTCGGTATACGCTGAAACTAAGCAGTAAAACTCACTGTAGGGAATTCCTTAAAAAACATAAAATATTAACACTTTTATCCCTATTTATCTTTGAATCCATTTTCTCAATTCGGAAACATTTTCCTGAAGTCTCAGACAGACCATCTCATAACTACCCTCTTAGAAGTGCAGAGTATGACCTTTATTTACCAAAACCACGCACGGAACTAATCAAAAGCTCTATTTTTTATAACGCTAAGAAAATGCACAACAATCTACCCTTTGAAATAAAGTCCATTTCATCAATAACCGCATTTCGTAACGCTTTAAAATTATATTTGGTAGAGAGAGCTTTGTATGCAGTTGACGACTTTTTTACATCAAATATTTTGGGACCATCTCACGCACTGGAAGGCTAGTTTATGATATTTATTATTTATTTTGTTGTTTGTTGTTATTTTGACTAAATTAAAATCTTAAATTTAAATTTTTTTTATATTATTTATTATTTATTTTTCTCATTGTATAATGTATACATAAAGAGTATACATTTATTTTTTTAACTGACCTTTCGCAATGTTTATATTGTGAAGTTTTATTTGTTTGTGTGTTTTATGTTTTATTAGATACTTGTAGATACTTTTGTATTACTGTTTTAATATGTTTTGTTATTTTGTTCTATGTGATTTGCTTTTTTTTAAACAGCTTTGTCCACAAATTTGAAATAATTTTTTCGACAATAAAACTTACTATTGACCGATAATTTTTCTGATAAATTAGTGATAATTTTGTTATAAAAATCAGTTTATTTATAGAACGTAATACCTTGAAACCTGTGATCGACGGGATCACAATATTTTTGTACCGAAAATACTATATTATGTGATGTTGTTTTTTTTTTGGTAAAAACTCGTACGTATTGTAAAAAATGTCTATTGAGATAAGCTATTCAACGGAACATCGTTTAACCGATCCCAGATATATAATCAAAGAGCAAACTTCTGCAATATGTAAATACGATAAATTGCCAATATCAGAACGTACGAGCTCTATGTCGAATTGTAGAAAAGGAACGGTAAATCCATTTCTTTGGGAAATATCATCTCCAATCAATTATAGAATGTGGACTTCAAAAAGATGGAAGACGAACTCAAAGATATGAACCTTTTAAAATAGTCTCTATCACATGGGCCTCGTTAGCGGGTTTTCAGTCTGTGATAAAAAAAGATTTTTCCGGATTTGCAAATTGATCCGTCGCAAGTTTTAAGGATATTATAGTAAATTGCGAATATAATGCAAGCTATAGCATGACTATTCCGAGAAAAGAAAGAAATTTTTCTTAAATTATATACTAGTAATAATAATAATGCTTTCAATGATGAACCGGAAGTCAAAATGCAGAGTTCATCTGCAGCTACAAGATTATTTCAGTCCAAAACTTGTTTCTGAAAGATTGGGATTCACAGTTGTTAAGGAAGTTTTTCAGTAATAACAATCATTATTTTATTTAAAACGCCGAAGTACAAATATACTTTATTATCTTTTCTAGAAAACAGTCATGTTGCGGAACTTTATAAATGAGGCTTTCATGTTATTTTCTCTCTAATTTGTGTATTTTTGTTTCAGTAAAACCCCAAACTGTGAATATTTTAACGCAAGAAAAACACGTGTCGGCTGACAAAAGATACGACGTCGAGTGCAGGACTTCGGGCTCTAGACCTGACGCCATCATTACTTGGTGGAAGGGTAGTCGACCTGTCAAAAGGGCTAAAGAGAAAAATGTAAGTATATACTTTAAAATGACGCCGATATTTACGTAGAGAGATTGTTTTGCTTATTATCGTAACGAAGTTTATTTTTTTAAAAAAACTTTTATTTTTTTTGTATCTTGGCCACTGTAAATTTAGAAATAGATCGACAAAATTTTGGTAAATTATCAAAAAGAAAATTAAAAATTACTCCATTTGACAATTTTAAACTTGGGTATAAATAAACAAACAAATTTAAGGAACTTAGCATGTTTACAAAAAAAAAATAGTTTAACAAAGTAGAACTAAACAAACAAATTTTGTATACAAAACATTTTAGCTTTCATCTTTCCAGCTTATAAACTTTGGACATGGAAAAAGCTTGGCCAAATTATGACTGAAATCACGTATTTCACCCATAAGAAACCCAGTAGAAGACCCAGTAAAAACTAAAAACTAATAAAAGTGTTTAGAACAACAATGACAGCGAATATATGAATATATGATGGGTGTCCTACATTAATTGCTACCAGAAAGGGCGATAAAATTGCTGTCCTTTGATAATTTAAAGGACAGAAGGGTCAAATACGGTAACCTAGTTACGAAAGTTATTCGGAATTTCTCAATTGGTACCAACTTACAAATGAATGGTGATAATAGTTATTTATTTTACAAGACGATAAAATTGTAATTTACTAAATCGTAAACATTTTCCACTTTATCATTAGCTATGGAAAAAAGTGTTTTATTTTAATAGCTAGCCCGTACTAGGATTTAAGATTCGCAGTGAAATTTTTTCAATTTCTAAGTCGAAATTCTAAAAACATTTCCATTTTTTAGACGGTCCGCATCACAGGTTTTTACAAATTTGCCGTAGACTTCAGAGACCGGCCATCGATCCAATTTATTTTGTTTTATCCACATCCCAAATCACCGTATTTACATACGCGAAAACGATAATTATGTGTTTGTTCGATTTGAAAATTTGATGTTTTCATGTTTCCCTTGTTTCCGTAATTAGTACTTTGCTTTGTAATCATTCATTGAGAGGTTTATAAAGGCACCTCATTTGTAACGGTTTACTGAACTTTTTGGTAACGCGCCGTAGCGTTGCCTACAGGGAATAAAAAGTAAAATATCATGAAATTGTTGTGAGAAGTTAACAACAACACCAGGGACCCACTGGAAGAACTGCGCAATTAAAATAGGGATCTTCTCAATAACTTGAAAACTTTTTTGAGAAATTATATTATGACAGTTCTATTATGACAGTAACTATATTCAAGACAAAAGACAATCGTATATTAATTGAACATAATAGTAAGTGACAGGGTGTCCCAAGACACCTCCTTTTATTAAACGAAGTCTTGAAGATATCTAGGGGCAGTTCTGGTTCTGACAGGTCTTGAACTCGAACGACTCTGTCCTTTACGACTCTGTTCGTTGATCTCCGTTTCTACACAAGAGGGAGATATGTCTTCGTCGGGTAGACAAGATGAAACAGGAGAAACTTCTTCAACTGAATTCTCTGAGGAATCGGTCGAGGGTTATGTTGGAGTATTTCCAGAAATCTCAAATCTTTCCAGGAGAATATCTAATGGTAATTCAGGTACATTATCGATTTCTTCATCTGCATACCTTAATTGAAGTTGATTTGCATGGAATCTGAGTAGCTCAGTTCTTTTAGTATTTTCCATCAGAACGTTATATATAACGTTTCCTATTTTCTCTATCACTTTTCCAGGTTTCCATGTGAAGTGATTTTGCTTGAAAATCTTGCAAGAAACCGGATCGCGCCATTCTTGAAACTTTTTGCTTTTGCTCCATATTTTGAGTTATAATATACATCTTGTTTGGAAGCTGTTTTCAGAAGTTCTCTTAGATTTTTAGTAGGTTTCAGCAAATCAAATACTGTACGAATGTTTCTTCCATATATATGTTCAGCAGGTGACTTTCCTTCCGGTGTATTTTGATTCGGTGTGCTTCTATAACTCGATAGGAAAATTTGAATTTGTTTACCCAAATGTAGTCCCGGCTGTTTTCCAATTTTCTTCAGAGATCTTTTGAAAGTATCTACGAACCTTTCTGCTTGACCATTTGACTGTGGCCAATATGGTGCCGTTTTGACGTGTTCAATTCCATTCTGTTCACAGAAATGTTCAAATTGATAACTGGTGAACTGCGTTCCATTATATGTGACGATGATTTCTGGTAATCCCAATCTTCCAAAGATTTCCTCCAATATTTTGATAATGTATGATGATGTGATGATTATAGTATCAAATATTTCAGGCCATTTGGAAAATGCGTCGACAATAAAAATGAAGTATCTGCCATCTATTGGACCAGCGTAATCAACATGTATTCTTTGCCATGGACCTTGAGGAATGGGCCACGACCGCTTAAAATGCTTCTAGATCGTAATTGAACTCTTTTATACTATTTCCAAGAGTTTCCATCAATGACTCATCACTGATTTTAGTCTCAGATTTGCCTGAACTGAGATTTTCAGTCAGCTGAAGTAGAAATTCTTGCTGATTTTTCATCAATAGTTCCTGCTGCTGTTGGGCTTAAATCTGTTGAGACTTGATGAACTCCAAAATGGTTTTCTGGAACTGTTCTGACATGATGATGATGATCGTACTTGGAAATTCTCTTCCACTATCTTTGTCGCCAACTGTTACGTAATGTAATTCTCAATAATTAGGAAAATAATTTGAACACTTTTTGAGAAATTATATTATGACAGTTCTATTATGACAGTAACTATATTCAAGACAAAAGACAATCTTATATTAATTGAACATAATAGTAAGTGACAGGGTGTCCCAAGACACTGCATCCCAACAATATGAATAAAATCCCATTTTTGGAAGAATTCACTAACATTTGTTGAAAATGCTCTACCAGTCTAATTAAACAGAAAACATTTCCCTCAAACGAAGGGTTGAATTCATTTAAATTAAAAGTGTATAGACAAAACGGATGTTTTTTCTACCCCTGGTATCACTACTCCGCCTTTAATCTAGAAATTTATTGTAGCATAACCAATTTTAGTAAAACCAAACAGGAAATTTCAAACAAACAATATTAATTCCAATAATGATTAACAGGATATTAATAGGTTTATTTCGATATAACACATGGGTTATTTTGTATGGATAATACACTGTTTCAAAAGAGCGATATTAGCTAGCAGGTTAGTTATAATTATTAATTTTGGTGCGCATGAATTTTGCATTAAACTACTTAGTTTGCGTTTATTATCATTTACGATAGTTTACGCTGCGACAAAATTATGAATACCCTTTTCAAACGTATTTCTATTACTGTAAAGTTTAATAACGTTAAGTACTTTATATTCCATTAAATAAATAAACATTAAGTTTGCCAAAGTTGATCTTTTAAACTTTAATATCAGGATGGGATTGTTATTTGACTCCAAATTATCCTAGAAACAACTTATACAGGAAATCAAAGGTCTTAAGCGATTAAATATTATTAAAACGTTATCATTGGGGCACAGGTGAAACTACCTTGCTAAAATATAAGTTTTATTTACATGTCTGCATCCAAGACTATTTTACCGCTATAGCTTATGCCTTGGAGCGTTTTGGTCAAGCCCAGCTGAAGGTCTTTATTGTGAAGCTAATGAACTCCTCCTCTGGCTGAGAAGACAGTTTCTCCTTCTCAACTATACTGCCACGATTTTCTCCAATCCAATATATTCTATATTAACATCATATCAGCTAAATTCCAACCCACTATATAACTTTTTCAACCACTAATTCTAGATGTAATCCTGTCTCAACCACGAAACCGCCCTCTTTCCAATATTCCTCCATGAACAAAATTCCTCCCATAATATAATCTTTCTCTCTGCAAATTTAACAAAGATGAAACTGTCTTTCTTGAGTTGCTGAATAATGAAAAATATACCATGGTCTTCTTTACGGATGCTTCAAAGACAGAATTTGGAGTCGGGTATGCCGCAACGACGGTATAAGGATCCATCGGACACACATAGCCATAAGCACAGACTCATTACCATCCATCCATTTCATAAAGAATTCATTTATGTAGTAACCATTCCCTTGTCCACGATATAAATAACTTATACCAACAACTACGAAGTCATAAACCAACCGTCACAACAACAAGGGTCCCCTCCCAAGTTGGGTTTATTGGAAATGAAAAAGCCGATTGCCTTGCCAAAGAAGCTGTCGCAACTGATTTGGCCTCAGTAAACATTCATCTTTGCAATGACCTAAAAGCTAGCCTAAAAAAATAAAATCGTTCCAACTGGCAAATCCGGTGGAATCAAAGTATGTGCTCACTTCCTGAAATTCAAGCTACAGTGGATCATTTTATCTGCCCTGATTTATGACTAGACTTGTACATGGTTACCTAATGCCATCAACACCTTCACCGAACTGTCAGTATTGCCAAGTAAATCTCTGCATCAAGCATATTCTGATTAACTTCAAAAGTTTAATAAACATGCCTGTCAACAAAAAACCATGGATTTCTCCTTTCACCACGTCGTCTTATAACCCTCGCTCGACCATCGTGCATGCCTAAACAAAATCGAGACTCGTCACTTAAGACAATGCTGTTCCATTCCTGATCCCAGAGTGACCGTTCTCTGCACCCCTCAAGGCGATTACGTCGGTGTTCTGGAGTTACGGAGGACCCAGTGTGGTCGGTATAAAAACAGGCCAAAACGTCTTATTCGTCGGTAAACACTTCGCATGCCAATAGGTCTTCCGTGTTCTGCAAACCATTCATTTGCAATGAACCTGGTAGTGGAGAAACTGTCTTCTAAGGCCAATAATCTTAGGCTCGATCTTCACGGTCTGTTGTTCTACAAGGGCGTCCAGAACCCCTTACTCTTTGCGTACGGCCTTCTCAAAGCCATGCCTGACAACACCTAACCACGTTGTCTACACTTGTCTTTGCACTCTAACTGCAATTTCCCGAAAAAAAATCCAGCTTCCCGATGTCCCACTATACGACCCCTATCAAACTCACTAAGTTGACGAAATCGTACAGGTCTCCGTACCATAGGTATCGTAACCAATCGTAAAGAAACCAAGAACTAAAATCCGCAAAATTTGGATCTTTACTACGGCTGCGATATTCATTTTTGGATTGTTAGTGGATTTCAAAAAAGCAGTATAAAAACCGGAATCTTCAACTGATAAGGCTGTAAATTTTATCAATTGTTTATTGTAGTAAAATAAATAAATTCACCAAATTTTTATGTCACTTAGTATATTAATAAAATGAAATTGTATATAATAAATTAATGACAGTTTCATAACGTACAGTATGGGACAGAAAGTAGCTAGACCATAAATCATTATGCTAAAAGATCAACCAGCAAAACAGCATATAAAAAACTGTTTTCTTATTTATAAATTTTTAATATTCCAAAGTGGCTAATTTGATTAATTCTGTTCAAGCAGCGCCCTTTGATTTAAAATAATAAGCGGGCGTTTTAAGCCTCATTACCTTAAAAAAAATTCATTATGTGTCTCCCTCTCTCGTTTGTTAAGCGCACTTTTTACGGGGCAACTTCCACTAGGAAATTCTTTACAAATTCTCCTTTTATTCAATACTGAATGGGATCCTGTCTGACAAAGGAAGAAAGCACAGAGCGGTGATTAGGGTGATTTCTTATCCAAATATAAAAAAGTTGGAATCTACTGTCTGCAGTATATATCCTTTCGGTTTTGTTCTCAAAAGATATTTCGGCATTAAACAGAGAAATGTCAAGTATTTCTAATGTTCGATATTTTTAATCTCAAAAATGAAATCGACATTTTGAGGGAACCTCCATCCGGCAAACACATTTCACTCTAATGAACACAAAAAGAATTAGGGATTATATTTCCTTTTTTTTGTAAGGTCGAACGTTAATCTTCAAATGTAGAGTATTATTTTACCTAATTTTTATCTTTAAGCTTCTTTGACAGAGATTTATTTACAAAAAAGTAATTAAGTTTACCTCAAGGGACATCTTTAATAAAATTTGTTATTTCGAATTTGCTTTTTTCATTTATATATATACTTCTATAGATACCCCAAGGTTTGCACCAAATGGGAAACTTGTTTATTATGGTTTCTTGATAAAGTTTGTCTTCAAAAAAGTTTGTGCTTCCCTTAAAACTAAAAATGCACCAATAAAATGTGGCGAGAGAAACGCAATATACGAGGTGCATTAGAAAATGTTATTCTGTACCTATTTTTCAATAAATATTAATAAAAGAACCTTTAATCTACAAATTCCCAATTATTGTGCTAGTTATGGTCAATTTTTTTATTCATTAGAAAAAACTTTACGGTGCAAAGTTATTTTAATTTCTTGTTGACAGCAAAAATGACTCCAAACAAGTTGGTATCTTAACAAGAATATTATTTTCAATAAGGTATATATACTAAGCATCAAAATTAAATGACATCTCAGTCTAATATCCATCTCTCAAAAGAAAAAATATAATGGGGTGAAGTCCGGCGAGCGTGCTGGCACGGGATATACTAAGTAACGTTCTATTATTTCTCTTTGAGTGTTTTATTTACAAATTAAATCTGATACCAAATTTTTTATCTTTATCTATGCGGCAATTTAATTTAAACAAAATTTAATTGGAAACAAAAGTTGTTTCAAAACTGACAAACAGTTTCCAGTAAAATTCTCATCAAAGAGAAGACCAATGATAGTATTATTTAACAGTCTACACAAGACAATTACCTAGCTGAATATTGATCCTTGCACTATATAGTGAAATGAGGATTTACTATAGCCCACCACTTGCAGATCTGGAATTTACTGTTAATTCACTAGATGTTTACTGATTTAGACATGGAAAGATTTATGGACTCGTAACAACGGAAAGAAATTTGAAGCAAATTTGCAACAAGCAATAAACACCAATAGTGTATCTATGAGAAAGGTTTAAGACATAAAATATACTAAGTGTTCTGTATTGGTTAATAAATAAAAGTTCTATTTGTTTTTAAATACTAGTTTATTGAATAAATACTGAAAACCGACTGGTGTTGTATGTGTTGATTGCCTTGCTTAACGATGTTTATAGTTTTTTATATTTTATTAAATAAATACAAAATATTATATTCAGAGGCGGCGCATAATAAAAATATCAACAATATACAACACTAAGTGACATAAAAACCTCAGTTTAAATGATTTTATTTTTATGAAATATTTGTATAAGTACTTACTGAAGCATAATAAGTAAATGATAAAAATTTACCTTTAATAATGCGTGGATGCACCCCAATGTGTTACGCAGTCTCCAACGCCCCTAGACATGCTTCTGATCAGGTGGTTAATGTCCTCCTGTGGTATCTCATTCCAGGCAACCATCAACTCCTCTCGAAGTTCTTCTAGAGTCTGAGAAGGCCGCAAATTGAGCAAACTCCTACTCATCATATCCCACACGTGGTCAATTGGGGATAAGTCGAGAGATCTTGGTAGCCAAGTGACAATGTGACATCATTATGTTGAAAGAAGTCTATTGTGACTCTTGCAATATTTGGTCGGGCATTATCTTGTACACAGGTACAATAAAGTATAAAATTAATTATTGTAAATAAATTAAATATTAAATTAATACAGCTTAAATAAGCATTAGATTTTGTAGTACAACTGGATATCTTTAAAGAACTGGATAACGGTGAAGGCATTGTCTGGATTTCCGAGTATTTCTTGTAGATTTCCCTTGAGATTGAGCTGCTGTCTTCTAGCTGTGTACTGTTGACATTCTATAATAATGTGTTCAACAGTAAGGTTGCAGTTACATGTTGAACAGAGAGGTCGATTGTTAGATGACATGAGGTAGGCATGGGTAAATTTAGTGTGACCAATTCTTAGTCGTCTCAGAACCGCTAGGTCTTGTCTTGAGAGACTTGCAGCTCCAATAAAGTAATGTTGGCTTAATGAAGGTTGGATTTGATGCAATTTTGTCGGAGTGGAGTTCCAATGATCTTGCCATAAAGATCTGACCTTATGTCTGATGACTTGCTTGAGATGGGATACAATTTGGATATTATCTGCATAGTGGTTCAAAGTTATGGTTTTTTTAGCTAGCTGATCTACAAGTTCATTTCCCATTATACCAATATGGGATGGTGTCCATAGAATGGTAACTGTTATGTTTTGGGAAAAGGAGGGTTGGTAGGTATCATGAATTTTCTGTACAATATGAATATATCTTTAATGGAATGTATAGAGGCAAGTGAGTCTGTACATATGGAGACATTTTTGTTGGGAGCGGATATGTGTTTGAAAGCTTGAAGTATACTATAGAGTTCTCCGGTATGTACACTACAAGTTGATGATATTGTGGAAGAGAAAATTGGAGATTGTAAAGTCGTTACGGCACAACCTACTCCTGTTTCGGCACAACCTACTCCTGTTTCGGCACAACCTACTCCTGTTTCGGCACAACCTACTCCTGTTTCATCCTGTTTCGAGGCATCAGTATTAGTCGTAATCATTACGGTATATTATATCCAGAAAGGTTTTTCTGATTAGATCGTTTGGTGTTTCATTTTTATTCAGGGTTGTGAGAGATGTGTTGATATGAGGAAGGGAACAGATTAAATGAAATAAATAAGACATATTTAATTTCTTTAGGGTTCACAATGCAGTTACTTATATTATAGTTGTTTTTACAAGATATTACAAATTTTCAGTCAATGTGACCCTGCCATAAATGCACGCTTATTTAAAAAAATGAAAATTACAAGGATAATCTGAAATCCATCATAAAATTATGAATGAAAATTTACAAATTAGTCACTAAAGTCTTCTTTAACGCGTCATTGAGTTACATATTTGAAAATATGGACATTTGCATACATAGTTTTTACATGATATGTTTGGTCTACTGTTTCAAAACGTACTGATATTTTCTTAACTGTGAAATGATATGCAGGTTTCCTTTTTCCCGCTATTACTTCAATTATTAGATGAGTATTTTACCATGTTTTACAGTATTATACCCAAAATAGTTCAAAATTCACTTAGTAATTGCACCAAATCGAACAAGCACCAAATCCAATATTCTGCACCAACAAAATGGCGGCCACTCGAAAATATTCATCAATTTCAATTCATCTACTCTTACTCTAAGATATTTTCTACGCCAATGTTCTATTCTAACAATACATCTATCTTTGTTGTACACCTAATTAAATACTTGAAAAAAAGTACTATTAAAGTATATTTTACAACTTTTTGCGTAACAAATCTCTCTTAATAACGGATGTAAAACAAGAGCCACAGCAAAATCGACAGCAGTCGTTGTTTTTATATATTAATAATTCGATTTAATATCGTCCTGTTTTAATAATTTATAGATATATCCAGTGCTTTTTCGCAAATTTAAACTCAATTATTTATTCGTTATGCAAGTAATACATATCCATAATTGATTTTTAAACTACAATATTTCATATAAATTTGTAGCAAGTGGAATATTTTATGTTTTCATTTAATTGAAAATTATTCGAATATGTAATCCAATTAGGTACATGAATAACGACTATACTTTGTTTATAGGTTCCTGTCAGGAAAATGAAAGTTTGTTAAGTACAATGCGAAAGCTTATAACAACTAAAAAAATATAAAAGAGTGTCTTTTTCCATTAAAATACCCAAATGAAGTTCGCGGATAATGCACTTTTGGTTTTTCTTCCGTTATTCCTTAAAATCGTACAAAGGCACATAGCAATCTATTATTTTTATAATAAGATATGTAGTTTACTTTAAAATAAACCACAGTCTCTTCATCTTTACAGCGAACATTCTCTTGAGGTACCAGAACAGGAAATGTTCCTGGGTACCAGATATGTATGAAAAATCGTTCAAAAAGCTGCAATTTACCAACCTTTTAACAAAAAATTGCTTCGTAGAGAAAAATTGTAGTCTACTAAGGATTATTTTTGAGGACGAACCGCTAAACATGCAATTATACGTTTTTTCCATCAATTTCCTTTAGTCGTGACGCATCATTTGTCTTTTGACATATTACTGGAACATTTTTCTTTAAAGTTTATGCCTCCACAAGCGATTCACACAGAATAGGGGGCCGTATTTCACGAGTGCAATAAGATGACAAACAAACAAAAAATAATTTAAACTGTTTTCTGTCTTTGTTACACTTGAATCGTACTTGAAAATTTTTTTTTCATACTGTACGGTAAAGTATCATTTCTCGGACTCGTTTGAGTCCGGTAAATGGCACTTTACGGTACACTTGTACTTTACAGTACTCTTCAATTCTCCCAATGTTGTTTGAAATAATAAGTCAATCAACATAAACTAAGGTTTTATTCTAGTTTGTGAAGATTGACATTAATTGTACAACTGGTGTTGCCAGCAATAAGTATTAATGGAGTAGTTGATGGATTTACAGTATTTTCTGTAATCGCGAAAGCCGTGTGGCTGTGATGTAGCACTTCAACAAAAGTTTCGCCCCTTTGGATCATTCTTGCAATCTTCTTTTTGCCTTCAATCGATCCTTCTATATACTTTTCTGCAACTGAAGAACTCTTCCATCCATTGCTATTCTGAACTTTAAGGCCAGCTCCAGCATTGGCCAACAACGTTGAGGATGTCCTCCTGAAGCAACGACCTGTATACTTTTCTGGTTGGTCTAGTTTTAAGAACTCAGCTATTGTCTTAGCTGCTCGGCCAACAGTATGTATACCAGCTCTTTGAGACAGACATTTTCCTTGTCTATATAGACGATAGACGATAGACGATTATTTCTGACCATTGATCGTCGTTTACGGGAAACAGGTACATTCAAATCGGAAGTTGCTGGCAATAGTGGTCGTCCAAAAGTGGATGCAAATGATGAAGACATTTTAGATATCATTAATGAAATGCCTGGAACAAGTACAAGGGTAATAGCTGCTCAACTAAATGTTCCTCACGTAAGGGTTTGGAGGCTTAAACCCTATCACTTAACAACGGTTCAAGAGTTACTGGTTGAAGATTATCCTAAAAGGATTGGATTTTGCGATTGGTTGTTAATGGAAAACACTCGAAATGTTAATCTTATTAGGCATATTTTGTTTACTGACGAGGCTTCCTTCAATAGAAATGGAATAACAAATCATTATAATGAGCACATTTGGGCCGACGAAAATCCACACGCCTAAAAAACGACTCATCACCAAAGGACTTTCAAAGTTAATTTTTGGGCAGGAATTGTGGATAACAATCTAATAGACCCAGTATTTCTTCCGAAAAATTTAAATGGTCATAATTATTTGCATTTTTTGGAAAACGATTTACAAGGGTATTTGGAAGATGTGAATATTGCAATAAGGCAAAATATGTGGTTTCTACAAGATGGCGCTCCACCACATTACAGTAATGAAGTAATGAAGGGAATACCTTTGCAGGCAGTATCCTGGTCGGTGGATTGGAAGGGGTCGTGACGCACCTATTTCTGGACCACCCAGAAGTCCAGGTCTTAACTCCATGGACGTTTGTTTTTGGGGGTTTATATAAGAGAAAGTGTATGCTGTAATAATAGAGGACCAACAACAATTGAGGGTTAGAATAATTGAGGCTGCAAATCAATTTCGTCAAAAAAATATGATTTTTCAGCGCATTCGGTGTTCCTTATAAATAAACGATACCGAATGTGTATTGAAGAAAATGGGGGTCATTTTGAACATTTATTGTAATATTATATTTACAGAGGTTATAGACATTTTTTGTACTTGTTAATTCATTTAAGCCATTATTTTTAGTTGCACCTTATTTTTTAAAGGTTAATTAATAAAAGGGCCGTATCTCAATAAAAACTGTTTTTTGACAAAAGTGATAGGACGCAAAAAAGTTTTAAAAATAATGTGTTTAACTAATGATGCCACAAAATTCATTTAATTTGAACGTACTCAAAAGTTTGGGGGGGATTTAGGGCTGCACACCGCCTTAAAATTTTTCCGAGCTCTGAGATTTTGTTTTTTCTTTTTTATGAAAAATGCTTTCACAACAAGAAAGTAACGTGTCAATTTTTATTACAAAATGTCAATTAGTTTGGGAGATAATGTAAAAAAATAAAATTTAATTTGTAACTTCAAAGGGATATAACATATCTTTTCGAAACACCCTGTATAGACAGCACTGTATATTTATTCTAGAGATCGATATAAACACTTAAAATTAAAGAAGTATTCTTAAGTTTTTAAAACAATATCTCCCTCTTTATTTCATTTCTCTTGGCAAACAATAAAATATTAATCGTGTTTCTCCGGATACACCCTACTGTTTAAGTTCGGACGTTTCAAATATCCTCACTTCTCTGTCTTGTGTCAACAACAGAAAAAAAAAGAGCTAAGAGGAAGTTCATCACAAATTCTTTTCGGTAACCTTTTTCCTCTACAAATTAAAAACCAATCAACTTTTGTGTTTGTTTCAGTTCTCCGAGAAGAACAATCAGAGCACCAGCGTTTTGACGTTCGTCCCGGTGATCGATGACGACGGTAAATACTTGACTTGTCGAGCAGAGAACCCGTCCATCCCTGATAGCGCCCTGGAGGACAAGTGGAGATTAAACGTCCATTGTAAGTTATATTTCTCTCTTCGGAGAATTCTCCTACCGGAATACAAGGACACGAACCAGATATTAATGAGAAATGGATTTCTGAATAGCGCAAGCGGTGTTATTGTACTTGTCAGATGTATTTACTACACAGAACTATTAAAACGTCATATTTTACTTCCCGGAAAATTGAACGTTATGTTGCTCCAAATAACCACGCAATTTATTAAAAATTGTGCGTTTTTTTATGTATCCTCCCATTATAATCGAGTTATCGTGTAAATTTTAATCTTCGACAAACCACCCTGTACCTTTATTAATTTTTTTAATAATAGTAAAAGTAAAAGTAATAGTTAATCTAGAAATTATTAGAAATGTTTTATGGATATCAGAAGCAAAAGTCACTGATGTTTATATTAAATTAATATCTTTCAATATCTTAGAAACTAAATTATTTAAATACAACATTTATGTTTTGTAATTTGATTACAAAATAATATTAATGAAATACCTTAACTTTTTTATCCAAAATAACTGATGAAAATGATTCTAGTTGTGGGATTTTAAATTTTAAAAGTAAATATAGTGAGGTTATGCTTTAACATATAAAATGAAAAATTATAACAGGTATAATAATATTATATTTGTCTTTTAAAGGCAGTAACGTTAAATTTAAAAATCCTCATAAATACTTTATAGTATGTTTGAAGAATAAGCTGGAGTAAATTCTCAGAATACTAATCTCCGAAACCTCAAAATACATAGGAGTACACAACTTCTAACTAAACCGTAATCAAAGAAAAGTTTACGTTAAATTTATTTGGATATTTAGAACAAAGAGATTAATCCAATCCAATACTGGTATATAATAAAAAGATACATATAAAAAGAATAAAAATTCTATTAATTGTTAATTTACACATTCCTATTAATAATTAATAATATTCTTAATACTAATAATATTGGCAATAAGAATGAAAATAATATTAGCAATAAAAAAATAATAGTATGATAGGGGAATATTCAAAAATAATTATAGGTAAAACAATAATAAATCATATAATTTTAAACTATTAGTAATAAATGTAATATATAAATAGTGGTTCATAGACTATGTAAAAAATAATAAACAGTGAAGTTGACGTTAAGTAGTTAAAATGTAAAATAAACTTCTGAGCTACAGTTTAAAGATATACTTCCTCATATTCTCTTTCAGACGAATTGTCATCCGATCCGAGAAAAATTATGATAGGTTCTATACTGCTATCTATTATACGATCAAGCTCCCACATATTTTTCTCAATATCCATAACGTGATTAATACATTTTTGCCAATGTTCAGTCGTTACTTCGGATATTGATTTATGAAAAAGATTTTTAACATCTGACAATTTAAAAGTTGTATTATTTCGAGCAACGTTACCTTTGACTTCGGCCCATACTAATTCTATCGGATTTAGCTCGCAATGATACGGTGGTAGGCGAAGTATTTCAATTTCTCGTTTTTTGGCTATCTCCTCAATGACATATTTTTTAAAATTTTGTTTATTAATGTTAGCAATCGCTAATAATTCTGCTTTTGTCATTGTATCGTTCAAGATTAAATTCTTAGAAGTTAACCACATTGCAATTTCATCTTACCTCCAGTGAGTAGTTGGTAAACGTTCAAATAATCTAGAGTGGTAACTTGCATTGTCCATCACAATTACTGAATTTTTAAGTATGCATTTAATCATCTGTTTGAAATATTCTTCAAACACGTCTCAGTTTATCTCTTCGTGATAATCACAGGTCTTTTTTTATTCAAACAGAAGTAAACCCTCCTTAAGAAATCCATTCATACAACCTATATGAATAACAATTGGTCGTCGACCTTTACCTGTTGGTTTCTTGAAACCAGTTGAATATCCTTTCAGAAATGTGATCGAGATGTTTTTTTAGTTTTGTCGTTCCAAACTCTTCCTACAGTATGCCCTTCAGTAACCCATGTTTCGTCTAAATTATAAATTTTCTTATTTTCTGTCCTCATTTTTTTTTATTTTTAGGTAGTCTCATCTCCAACATACGATTTCTTCGGAATTGATTAGCATTGACTGACTGTCATTTTTTTCATACTTAAAGTTTAACTCATGCAAAACTTTCCAAAGTTTGTCTCTACTTATTGTGAGAAAATCGGGATCTTAGGTAATGGCTTGTAAAACTTTGTCTAAAGTTGGTATTTGTTTGTTAGAAAAAAAGAGTGGACCATTCTACGAATTGCATTTTTAAAAATTCATCCACATTCAATTTTGACAATTTTGGTCTTCCTGTTCTCGGTTTGGGTGGGGTTATACCAGCTGATTTCTCCTATTTAAAATTTTATATAAAGTTGATTTTTCATATCCTATTACTTTAGACGAAATTTCAACTATACCTACTGTCAACAGTAGTGGAGGGATTCTGTTGCTTAAAATAATTATAGACATTCAGTATAACACTCTTTTTGTTAAGTGATACATGATCCACCTTTAATTTTTTAACTGGTGTATAATCACACGCTATTCTTTTTAATTCCATATTATATTCACTTTCAAGAAACAACTGAGTCAGATATCTTTACTCGCTTATAATCGACTGAACAAAAATATTCTGATATTAATAAATGACTATTTTAAGACAATTAACCATTTTATTAATCATTGGTTTTCATGCTATTTAAAATAGCTTTCACACTTATCGGAAACCATCTTTCGCTAATCGACTTTTTCTTACTAAACTATCAAAACACCATTAACTAAATACCTATTCATTTTGACAGTTTCTTTATTTCTTTTTATTTAATGGGTCATTATTATAAAGACAAAAATAACCATAAATAAGGTTACTATTCAGAAACATATTTATATAAATATAAAATGCTTTGAAAATGGTTTATTTATAAATATCTAATAAACCGAAACAAATAATGTAATTCCCTTAAAGTACGTCTATGACCAGCTGAATAATCCCTAGCCTATTGTTATAACAATAGCAGATAACTAAATTTTACGATAGTCCGTATGATGTGGCAAATTTTCTATCTAAATAGTAGAACCAAATGTGGAATAAGCTAAAATATTGACGTTGTACGAAAAGCACACGTACTACAATATGCATAACAAATTAGTTTTTTTTTCTGAGAATTTACTCCGCCTTATTTTTCAAACGTACTATACCCAGATACAAGTAAAAACTTACAATGTTTACGTTGATTTATATAGCAAAAATGTTCGCTGGAGTTTGACATTGGCTTTCAAATATACATCACCTTCTGACACTTCACAGAAAAAGAAGAAATTAAAGTATTTTCACACATTTTATTTGAGTCCTTAACATGACGGAAATAAAGTCACAGCGTTAACTTATTAAGTTTTCCTTATTTCATAGATCTTTGTGCGCAAGCATAACTGTAAATATAAGAAAAATTTTATCAAGACAACGCACAAAAGTGATGTGTCATAACTCTCTAAATTGTTCACAAGGGGTGCTGTCCATAACTTTGTGCCACGTTTTTCTAATAAATCCCACTTCTCATTTAATAATTTAGTAAATAACAACAATTTAATTATTTTTCTCCATAAACAATATTAAAACTGCCAAAGATTAATTGATTATATACTTCTTACATACTTTGTCTGTTTATATACCATTTTATGAATTTTTTTAATCATAATTTTAGTACTATTTTTCCATTTGAGTCGGACTGATCACACGTTTTCCATTTAACTGCGTTAAAATTTGTTGCAACTAAAAACTTTCATAACTTGTTAACAGCCTTGTAAAAATATTCCAGATTTTGTGAGAAGCTTTAGAAAACTAGTCAGAATTATGTATATTTTTCTCAATAGATTTTCCATTATGTCCAAGATGCAGACAAAACATCCTTAATTGATTTCATGAATTTTTAAAACGTTCTACAACATTCCTCACTGATTTTAATAATCACATAGCCAAAACTCTTAGACCCCCTCGTAAATTAAAAAAAAAAACGAAATGTTTATCGTGGCTTGTTCTTTTGTACATTTATTTTTTATTTACTTCACCAGCGCTGGGCATCTAACAAAGTGTACAGAAATAATTTCGTATAATTTTTAATACAAGTTTTTAAAAAATGTTCCATAACAATTTAGTTTGTTTAAGTTATTGTTGAGTTATTCTTTGCACTCTTTAGTTCGATAATGCTCATAGTTGGAGCGCCTATAGAATATCCTAAATATTTTTTGTGCATTTGGAAACGATTTTAATTGCAATTGAAAGCAGTTGTTTATGTTGCTAGTAACTTCTGCGTCAATAACGATGCAGGTGTGCAACACTCGTTATATATACACATAAACGGTTGACACCAGTTTTCCGTTTTGTTGTTATTGGTCCTGTTGTTAATCAATTTAAATAAATAGTTTGCAAATCTCCCATACATATACTCGTAAATATAAACCGGCATCAGTTAAACTCACACATACACAGACAATATCATCGACATCCGGATATTTCAGATGAAAAGAAAATAATGTACGTTCAATGACAACATTCGTTTTGTTGATTTAGATCGTAATAGGATAACAGGTGCGGATTAAGCTCATAGCGGCGAAGAATATCAATGGATATTTATAAACTGGTACATCAATATTCATTTTATAAACCGATTTAGCTAATTTGCTAATAAAACTTACCACCTTTAACCACATTGTGCTTAAATAAACAACTTTTCAGTTTAAAACTTTTAGAAATATATATAAAAAGCTAGAATATAGAGACTAAAACTTTTTTCATCTTACATACTGTCAGCGTCCCAGGAAAATACACATCTCGAACCAGTATTCAAATTTATTGAACCAAATATCTTTTATCTTTTTATATATACCTATCGACCTATCCGTCTTTATATTGCCATTACGATGGTATAAAGTTTGATAGGTTTAGTTGCAATAATGGAGAATCTCTAAGGGTCATAACATGTCTGGAAAATCTCTTCTTTTCAAACTCATTACCTTTACAACGTGTTTTTTTTCTATAGATACAATATCCCAAAGTTTTGTGTCATAAAAAAATTTACGGTGGGTATAACGATAAAATATCCACTTATGTTTTGCTTTTTAAGCTGACTCTTTTATAGTTTGATAGAAATATTAACAGTTGTTTTGTTATAATTAACAAACAAATTAAGAATAATAAACCACTCTTCTGTTTAATGTAACTTCCACATTTAACAAAAAAATGAAAAAAAAAATAAAATAAAAAATGAAAGAAAAACTTAATCAACAAATAATACCTTATCTAAACATAAACCAATGATTTATCTTTAAGATCTCGGATAGTACAGAAAAATATATCGCATAATGTTTGTTAGTTTATTTGCATTTCTGCACATGGTATTAATTGGTGATTTAAACATCAAATTAGTTGTGCTTTCTTACAAAAAAATGTATTATTACACCTAGATGTGGGCCTTGGAACAAAAAAATCAATTTTTGCTAATAATTCTGGAGGATCAATTTGTTTGTTTAACAGTTTATATAAAAATAACACTGACGTTAGTTTTCTGCGTTTATCCAATGAGATAAAATCAAATTTCTGTAACAGTTCCTCATAATTACACCCTCTTAAAGGATAAGCTCCAGTGATTTTAAAAATATACATTTTCAACAACCTTTTCTATACTCTATCAACTACCAATGAGTATTGCATGTATATAGGGTTCCATATTACAGAAAATGAGGTTATTATGAGCGCATTATCCAATAAAAATACATAAAGTCCAACATATTTCTTTGAAGAATCTCTTTGCTACTTTTTGTGTCATCTCTACAACCCCTTTGCATACTTTATACAATTCTAGCGTATTAATCAACAAATTTTAATGGATCTTGCACTCAGGAAAAGACAATCTCTTTTAGTACTCTTCGTGAGACATAAAAAGTTTCTGAACCAAGATATCCTCCCTTTGTTCCTTCTTTTGCTAGTCTGGATGTAACAATGTAAATATTTTACTTTACTATTTCAAATATTCGGTCAGATTTTTGTCGCTATCTTGGATTCATATGTACACCATACGAATGAGTCCTCTTCCAGCTCTAGTTCGACCTCTCCAACTATTCATTACCACCTCCAAAGCATGTAAAATTCAATCCTAACAAAGCACTGTCAAACAGATTATCTGGAAATGGAATGAGAGAAAAATTCTTCAGCTTTAGGTTATATATTCCAAAGTTAGCTCGCTCTAAAGCGCTGGACAGATAAAGACTTAATTATCAGTCTCTCTAAATCTCAAATAGTAGCTTTCACTAAAAGAAGAAATAGCGAGCAACTTGGCCCATTTTGGCTTTGTGGGAAAGAAATACAATTGTAAAGTACCTTGGAGTTATTCTTGACCCAAAGTTAATCTGTAGCCGACACAACCTTCATAGTTGCTAGACGTAGAGGGTTGTCTGAAAAGTTTCCGACCTAACAAAGATGCTAGACATTTTTTCTTCAAATTAATTTTTATTGTTCTATATAGTCTCCTTGTAAGTCTATACACTTCTCCCAGCGATGCCGCCATCCAAATAGTACTCGGCGTCTTTATCTGCAAAATAGTTGTTTACGAAGGTGATGGCCTCATTCGACGAAAATCTCTGTCCTCCGAGCGCAACTTTTAGCTTAGGGAACAAAAAAAAGTCGCTTGGGGCTAGATCTGGTGAGTAAGGAGGGTGGTCAAGCAGTTCAAACCGTAATACGTGGATTTTCGCCATGGCAACCGCTGTGGTGTGAGACGGCGCATTGTCTTGGTGAAACAAAATTCTTTTTTTCGCAATTTCTACCTTCAGCTTGTCAAGTAATGATACGTAGTATGCTTCTGTAATGGTTTTTCCTTTTTGAATATAATCGATTAAGATAACTCCATGACTATACCAGAAAACAGTTGCCATCACTTTCCCAGCTGAAGGAATAACCTTTGCTTTTTTTGGAGCTGATTCCCCCTTCGCAGTCCATTGTTTTGACTGTGTTTTTGTTTCTGGAGTATACTAGTGTATCCAAGTTTTATCTACAGTAATTAATCGGCGCCAAAACTCTGATTTATTGCGCCTAAACTGCGCCAACAGAGAGTTGGAAATGTTCATTCGAACACGTTTTTGGTCCAAAGTGAGCAAACGCGGCACCCAACGCGCAGACATTTTTCTCATGTCTAAATCTTGATTCAATATGTGACAAACACGTTCTTTCGACCTGTTTATAGCCTCTGCTATCTCTCTAATTTTAATTCGCCGGTTGTCTAGCACCATTTGGTGAACTTGAGCGATATTATGGTCAGTGGTTGCAGTTTTTGGACGTCCCGAACGTTCATCGTCACCCAAGCTGGTACGGCCACGTTTAAATTCAGCAGCCCAAAATTTCACGGTGGTAAATGATGGTGCAGAGTCTCCGTACACAGCGCCCAACTCGTCTATGATTTGCGTAGGCGTATTGCCTTTCAAAAACAAATATTTAATGACAGCTCGATCTTTTCCATTTTCATAAAAACACTCACATCGACTCACTCAAATGATTGTCAAACAACAACTGCGCGTCCAAAATGGCTGAAATTTTTGTGGGTACCTTTCAAAGCATGCGCAAACACATTCCCCAACTTTTGTTTACGAGTGCTGCCATCTTCATGTTGAGGTCGGAAACTTTTCAGACAACCCTAGGATAATAATAAACTGCCCCACAAGAGTTAAGGATATTGCTGAAAATTGTAAATGAATGCCAATAAAATAAATTATTGGTGACCAGTTTACATGGAGGTTGTACTACCTATTAAAATTGTATTTAAAATTAAAAAAATTAACTTGTTTCATTTTGATAAAATAGCACAAATGTTGTAAATAACAGGTCGGCTGAAAAGTCCCCGGTCTACCATAGTAAAACACAATATTTTGACAAAATGCATTTTTTTTATTCAACATAGTTGCCTTCAAGGGCGATACAGCGATTATAGCGACCTCAGTATCAGAGCCAAATTTTTTTCCCGCGAGCATTCTCTTCAGGTCAGAGAAAAGGAAAAAGTCGCTGGGGGCTAGATCTGGAGAATACGGTGGGTGAGGAAGCAATTAGAAGCCCAATTTTTTCGCGATTTCGGTCTTCAATCGCTCCAATAATGCACAGTAATAGTCGCTATTGATTGTTTTTCCCTTTTCCAAATAGTCGATGAACAATATACCGTGTGTATCCCAAAAAACTGAGGCCATAACTTTGCCAGCTGACTGTTGAGTCTTTCCACGTTTTGGTGGCGGTTCACCGGCCGCAGTCCACTCAGCTGACTGTCGATTGGACTCAGGCGTGTAGTGATGGAGCCAGGTTTCATCCATAGTTACATATCGACGCAAAAAATCAGGTTTATTACGACTTAACAGCTGCAAACACTGCTCAGAATCATCAATTCGTTGCTGTTTTTGGTCGATTGTGAGCACGCGCGGCACCCATTTCGCACAGAGCTTCCGCATACCCAAATATTCGTGAACGATATGTCCAACACGTTCCTTAGATATCTTTAGAGTGTCAGCTATCTCGATCATATTTACTTTACGGTCACTTAAAATCATTTTGTGGATTTTTTTGATATTTCCGTCGGTAACCACCTCTTTTGGGCATCCACTGCGTTCACCGTCTTCAGTGCTCATTTCACCACGCTTGAATTTTGCGTACCAGTCAATGATTGTTGATTTTCCTGGCGCAGAGTCCGGAAACTCATTATCAAGCAAAGCTTTTGCTTCAACTGTATTTTTTCCTTTTAAATAACAATATTTAATAAGCACACGAAATTCTTTTTTTTTCATCTTTTTGAAAATAACAAAAGTTGCTTCACTAAAAATGCAATATCTCACAAACTAATAGTCCGACAGCTGTCAAATTTTTACACGAATCTTTTGAAGGTTGATACTATCTAAAACTGAAATGGATTTAATTCTAGTGTCGTCATCTATAGGTCAGACCTGGGACTTTTCAGCCGACCTAAACAAAAAATGCATTCAAAAAAATTGTTTACCAGAATACCAATGTAAGTAAATGTGTGGGTCTATTTTGTGGTAAACTGGTCACCAATAATTTATTTTATTGGAATTTATTTACAATTTTCAGCAATATCCTTAACTCTTGTGGAGCAGTTAAGATATTCCTAAGTTTACTTATGCACCTTTGATTTAGTGGCCAAAAATGAAACAAGGCTAAGATCAAAATGAGCAAGATATAAAGACTTGCCTAACTGCTCTAACCAGGCTGAAAAGATCACCAGTTCACAAGGTAACTTGTGATCTGGTGCCAGTTTAAAGACGAAGACTGTACAAGTAAAACAAGGAAATGTCGCGACCCTGAAGAGAGGATGGAACACCTCATTGATCAACAGGATTGCTATACATCTAGGTATAATTGATGGTCATGAGGGGTTGGAACAGCGAAATATTGTCAAGAGAATTCTAGAGTTTGCAAAATATCAAGGACTATATACATATGAAGGAACTTTGATGAGAGGCACAAGAAGCTCGTAGAGATACGCTGCAAACCAGGTTTATCTGGCACTCTGTTTAAAAAAATAGAGTCTCGACTGCTTACTTTAATCGAGGTATATAGAGATATTCTCTGCTTTCTACTTGCAGATTATAATAACAACTACAATTGACATTTAAAAATGTGTGGCATCCGTTATAAATTCCTTCGGTTATGGCATCCTCAGAGTGTCGGTACTGAAATTAACTGCAGAGACGCTGTTATTGTACACCATTTTACTGCCATCTGTATTTACCGCGACACATTAAAAGGCATTAATTTCAAATAAACCATAGCTATCGTAAATTCTTTTATGACATAATTGGCTTTAGAGACGCCATCAGCAATGACTATCAAAATCTTATAGCTTCAACTAATGTTCTTTACTCAAAACGCAATTCGGTGATGGTACAATTAAATGCGGAATAGAAGATCCTAATAATATTAGATCGGTTTCATCAACAAAAGTGAAGACATTGTTATTCGTTTTGAGATATAAATTCGATAACAATTGTCGATGTTTAAGCTGAAATAATGGCAGTTTTAGAATGTAATCCTTTAGCACGCGTAGAAGAAAATGAATATCATTTATTCGGGGACATTAAACAAAAGACGAAGTAACAAAAAGGACGAATGAGGGATAATTTGTTCTTTCGTTAAAGTTATTAAAGGAAATAAGAATATTAATTAGGTTAATAAATATATTTTTAATTATAAACATTTAATTTGAGTAGTAGTAAATTTGTTTTGGTCTCATCAAACGTTTTAATATCAAAGCAATGTTCTGAGTAATTTCTACAATTCTTAATTAAATATTTTAGTACATTTTATCTTTATGCGCGGTTATAAGGTAGGGAATAATTTTGTAGCAAAATAAAGCGTAATGCATTTGGATATCTGCAAATATTTGCTGAATCTTCTTTAGACGCTTTTACACTAAAAAGTTATATTATTTCTATACAAAATACAATTGTTTGTAAAAGAAGTAAATCATCCATTTCTCCAATGTGTCTAAACAATGATTGAAGGAAAACACAAAATCAATGTCACAGATTTTTATTTAGTACAAAAAGCGACTAGTTTCGGCCTTTTTTAGAAGGCCATCATCAGGCTAGAAAAAACAGGATAAGGTCATTACATATTCCACAAAATTATAAATTTACAAAAACATACCTTAGTATACAATTGCTAAAGAACCATAATTGTTCGAACCAAATGCTTGCGTAAACATATTAGTGAACAGGTATAATTATTTAAGGAAGTTTTGAAAGAGGAAAAATAGTGACATCGAAAAATAAATATAAAATTAAAAATTATTATATGATGATTAGAAAATGAGACTTATACATCTAAGAATTTTTATAGAAGGTAAACCTTTCTATGTGTGGATTAACGAAGTTAAAAAACATCAGGAAGGGAGAAAATAAAATTAAAACAATATATATTATGTATTTTCCCCAATGTTAGAGGTCCAGTAAGAAATAATATTGGCAAATGGGGTAAAATATAAGTACCTAATGAAAAAATATTTGTGTTGAAGTTCATGAAAAATCAAAGATAAGATGTAAGGTTTTAGAACATCAAATCTTGTAGAAAATTTTGAGGGGCGCTCTATTAGGCCACACTCGAGCGATGTCAATAAAAGACATAAGGTAATTAAGATAATGAGATACATATTGAATTAATGTTTAAAATGTCCATAACACTAAACAAAATGAATAAACCACTGAAAACTCTAACAACACAGTTTAACTGCAATGGCGACGATCAAAAAGAGACGCTTGAGAAACGGAAAACATACGACATGAAATATAAGAAGTAGTAGCATAGAACAAGGTTAAAAGTCGTTATATCTGTGGATATAAGAAAATTATGTAAAGTCAATGCTGATATTATCGAAAGCAAGCAAATTAATTCGAACAACTAAAGTTGAACAATATGAACCGTAAAATTGTGATATAATTAATATAATAATATTTAAATGTAGAATAATAAAATTAAAAATAAGTTGTATTGACTAACAATTATGACGTTTAAGTACATATCAAGACCAATAAAAGAAGAAGAAGAAGTTAAAGTCGACAATCAAACACAGCACACCCTCTAGCAGGCTAACTCTTCTACTAATTATCAGATCTAATATATTAGTACTGGGCCCACCCGCCTCATGTTGCGAGCGCTAGTGTACGTGCAGCCCAGAACACAGAACTATACATAACAATACAAATTTTATTAATATTTTTGGAAAGTTGGGTTTTAAAGAAAACTTCGACGTTGTTCATCAAGTTTATATTAAATAAATACACATAAAAAATATATAAATAAATAAGGAATATAAAAAATTAAATTTACTTTTTTCTCTTGATTCTATTTGTATAGGATTTGTGTGCCTGTACTTTTATTGGGTCAATGTAGGAGGCATTCTTGACCCTATTTAAATATTTCTTACTATTTTATTAACTTGTTTGTACCAAAAAAAGATGTGCATCTAATTATCAACCTGCAGGCTTTTTCTCCACATGTAGATGGAGCTTCCAAAGACACCCTTGTGGATGATGGTAGAATAACTGAAGTATCTGAAATCAAATAATTTTATTCACTTGTATTATATATACAATTATGAAATAATTGTTAACATTTAAATATTAACACACAATACTTACACTGCTCTAATTCTCTTATAATACAGAAAACAATTAAAAAGTTCATAGAATAAAATATAAAATTCAATAAACTGGAAGAAACTTTCACAAATAATAACTAATTAATCAATTTAACGATAATCAACGGAAAAAGCACAGGCGAAACACAATCCAAAACTCAAACGTTAACGGTTAACAATTAAAAATTAAATGACAAATCATGATTAGTTTATAAATATGTGATGACAGTTCACGTTTCCTCCGATTGGGCGACACTGTAACGTCACGCTACAGATACGCCCTCAAGTGGGTGGGCGCAATAATATAACTTGGTTACAAATTGTGAATAAGAGTTAAACTGCTAGGAGGGTGTGCTGTGCAATCAAATTGAATCAAATGTTTACAAGTTCACGACCAATATTTAAATTATAAAAACTGTAAAACTAATATGTTCAAAAATAAAATTGTAACACTGGAAAAGAAAAGAAATATGTGGAGGAACGTTGCAATCCATTATATGATGGCAAATTCAAATTAAAAAGGAAGACTAAGAAAAATATATGGATCACTAGGCCTTAGTTGTTCATTTAAACACAAAAGGTCATTTTGTTTGGTAGCTTCATTAATCTCCAGCATCTCCAAGAGGTTCATTCTAGGTCCTTTAAAACATTTATGCAATCTAGTAATGTTAGAATCAGAGAAGCTGTGGTGTTCAGAAATAATATGGTTAGCAAAGGATGAAGTAGACATAGGTGGGTCAAAATTTTTATATTTATTAACTTGAATACGATGTTCATTTACTCTAGTGCACAAGAGACGGCCTGACTGACCTATGTAAACTGCATTGCAATCATTACAACACAATTTATATATTCCAGGTGTATTCAAGAAGGAGACCTTATCTTTAGTGTTGACCAAGGAAGACCCTAAGGTATTATTGGTTTTAAAACCGAACTTAATGTTATATTTGCGAAGAACATGGCCAAATTTGTAAGAAATAGGACCAAAAAAGCTAAGAGAACCCATATACATATCACTGTTTAACGATGAAGACTGACTGACATAGTTAAAACTAAGCCTGTATTTAACAAAAAATTTATTGTAAACTTTATTAATAAAACTTATAGGATAATTATTATTGACTGCTATTTGTTTAATAATATTAATCTCTTTCATAAAAGATGATTGAGAAAGGGGAATGTTAAAAGCTCTATGAAAGAAACTGTTAAAGGCAGCTAACTTGTGTGATAACGGATGATTAGAGTAATAATTAATGACAGAATCTGTGGTGGTAGGCTTACGGTAAATCTCAAATTCTAATTTATGGGATGTAATATTTTTAGTGATTAGTATATCAAGGAATGGGATAGCATTATCAACTTCAAACTCAATGGTAAATGAAATTCTAGGATGAAGACCATTAATATAATCCAAAAATTGTAAAGCATCTTGTTGATTACCTTTAAAAAGGACAATACAATCATCCACATAACGAAAATAAAAGAGAAATTTATTTTGAAAATTAGGATTATTCAGAAATTTTGCTTTAAAGTTATGCATGAAAATTTCAGCAAGTAACGGGCTAAGGTTGGAACCCATAGCAAGACCATTCGATTGTTTATAGAATTTATTGTCAAATTGGAAAAAATTTTGATCAAGTGTTAAGATAAGCAAAGAAACAATATCATTAATGGTTGAAGGGCTAATGTTTTTAGATAAAAGGAGATCTTCAACCAAAGCAATGCACTCTGAGGGAGGAATACTGGGAAATAAATTTGAAACATCCAAGGAAAGCAAAATTGAGTTGTCAGGAACTACGACATGGGAGATTCTACGACAAATATCAATAGAGTTAAGAATAGAATATGAATTATTAAAACTAGTGATATCCCTGAGTAACTTATTAAGAAAAGAAGCTAATTTTGAACAATTGTTTGTGTTCATGTACAGTTCTATGATGACAGAACTGTATAAAATAAGAAGTACAACATTTTAATTGTCCTTTTGTAACTATTATAGTTATAATTATTATTATTAAAATCACAAACGTGACCTATATTGAAGCATCAACTTGGAGTCAAACCACCTTTTGAGAGGATCTCTAGCCATGATCTGCTCACAGTGAGTTATACCGTTATAAAATAGGCGCCTAACGAGAGACTCTTTTGTTTATATCCGGATTGTCTGGCAATGTTGGTACATATTTTGAAAAAAACACCACCAAATTATGTCCCAGCTACAATTCGTGCCACAATAATGTTATATTAAGGCTTATAAAATAAATAAACAAGTAGAAGAAGTGCTGTTTTGTAAACTAACGTTTCTTAAAATAATCTTTCTTTACAGACCTGCCTATCGTAACATTAAGAATGGGAACCTCTTTGAATCCGGATGACATCAAAGAAGGCGACGACGTATATTTCGAATGTCTGGTACAATCAAACCCAAAGTCTCATAAACTGTCCTGGTTTCATAACGTAAGTATGCCAATGTTTTTCAATCTTTTGCAAATGAGTATTAAATACTTTTCGTACAGTATATGTTTAAATGAAGTTATAAAGTTCTTAACTATAAGAAACAGGTTTTGTTTTTGTTTAATAAGACTCTAATGATATTTACTGTTGGAAAACTTCAGAAACTTTGGAAACTTAAAGTTTAGTAGATTAATTGTGTGTGGAACATTTTTAAGAACATTAGGGAATTGGGATTAGTTGAAATAGCGTGGTATTGGTATAGATAAATAGTTTGTTTTTTGGTTTTCAGGGAGTGGAAATATTTCAAAATAACGGTGCCGGTGTTATTATGAGTGATCAAAGTCTTGTTCTACAGAACGTCGCTAGATCAACCGCAGGAAATTACACGTGTATGGCTACAAATCTCGAAGGCAAAGGAATCAGCAATCCAGTCAAACTTATCGTCAGATGTAAGCAAATAATATATTTTTATTGATAACAAATTAGTTTATTACTGAACTACTTAGGGTATTTGTAAATAATTCTTTTCATGCCACTTATTCATAAAACTGTCATATGTCAATCGTACAATACTACTGAGTATATACTTTGTACTAAATAAAATCGACCATGTTAGGATAAAAAAATAATGGAAACAGATCCTAGTTTTTCAGGTTGTGCTTTTGTTATGAAAGTTTTAAAATTACTTTGAGAACAGTGTTACAATGTCACCGCACTTTTACAAAGGCAACTGTGAATAATAAAGTCAAAGTTAGCTGGACTAATGCTCAAAGTCATCGCTTACTCTCTCACCAAAGAGGCTGCTCGATCTCCATTATCTTTGGTGACGAACCTTCCATAGGTCTAACAAAATCAACGATCTTAGTTAGAAAAAGATAGTAAGAGACAGAAACCTGTAGACTTTTACAGGAATTACGTAGCTATTCCAACGAGTACACAGCCAAATGAAAATTTTAATTCCAAATACTCAATCAACTCACTTTTTCTTGAATCATCTTTGGACAATTCCATCCAATATTATATTGGTGGCAAGCAATGTTAAACAATCAATGTTTTTACGTATACGTATGTATGTTTTTACTTTTATATGTCCTCTGATACACAATTGGAATAGAAGAAAGCGAATACTCAACCATAGGTATCTGAGGTAATAATATTGTATTGAAATATTACTGACAAAAACAGATCTCTGGATGGCCAGATCATTTTTACAATACTATATAGTTCTGTAATAGATGAAGCACATTTCCCATTTATATTTGGCTACAAATTCACAACAACTGCCTTCTGTGAACTTTTAATAGAACAGCTTTCATGTATTAATAGCAAGGAGACATGGTGGACTTACAAATGATCAAGTAGTTTTGTTGTGAAATAAAATATCTATTTTTTTGTAAGTTTTGCAAGTAAATGCCACAACTATTGAATATATTGTGTAGATAAGTATTTAGCCACATTCCTTTGATTATTCAAGATAGTTGCTTTCGAGGGCGATACAGTGGTTATCCTCCAACCTTTCTATACCATTTTTATAGTACGATTATTTTTTGGTTTCAAAATAGGCTTTGGTTTCGGCGATTACTTCTTCATTGGTCCGAAATTTCTTTCCAGAGAACATAGTAATTTATTATTTGGAAGACATATACAATGCGTGCATAAAGTAACGCATAAATTCATTATTGGCTAAGAGAACAATAAAATAAGAAATTCCCAAAACAGGTTGATTTTTGATTTCAATTTACTATTGTTTCAAATCATAATTTTTTTCAAATGGAACCCCCTACTTTTTTTCAATTTCCAAATTGCCTTTGCTAAGCTGATTCCAAAAATGTATAATATGTTGCTTCAAATTGGTACAGGGTAGGCAAAAATGCAAAAATTTACTTACAAAGTAATGAAAATAACGAACAAACGTAATAAACACATTAAATGGAATTACGTATTGTTACACAACTACTTTGATAAACTATCAAGAACATCCAGCAGTATTCTTAATAGTTGCATCTTACAGCTTTTATTAGTGATCCTAGCCTCTGGACCATAAAAATCTTTTTGTTTGGCATTATTTTTTACCATTCTTTTTATTTGACAATAATGTCAAAAATAGTGAAGTACAGTTTCGTATGGTTAACGCTTTAGAGAAGGTACGTTAGTGAACTTTTTTTAAAAATGCCTTTAACCGAAAGTGACAGGATTGAAATATTAATGATGATTGGTATTGGCGATAAGATGCGGACTCAACAAGAGGTGTGCCGATTATTCCATGAAATGCACCCAGATCGTGAACCTATTTCACAATCTACGGTAAGTAGAATAGAGCGAAAATACACAGAATTAGGACATGTGAGGGATGCAGCAAAGCAAGGTAGACCAAAAATTGATGAAAATATTCAACAAGACATAATTTTGTCGGCTGTAGAAAATCCACACTGTACAGTGCGAGGATTCTAGGGATTTTGATATTGGAAAGTCTTCAGTATCAAACATTTTCAAAAAGGTAAAATATCATCCTTATAAAGTACGTCTTATCCATGAATTGACTGAAGACGACTTTGACCGAAGAACTGAATTCTGCGAGTATATGATGAACCAAAATAACAATTTTATTGATATTGTTTTATTTTCGGACGAGGCAACGTTTTATTTGAACGATCATGTTAACCGGCAAAACACCAGTTACTGGTCTGATGAAAATCCACACTGGATGCAAGAGTACTATACGCAAATACCACAAAAAACTAACGTATGGGCTGGTATTGTGAAAAATACAATTATTGGTCCATATTTTTTTGATGAAAACTTAACAGGAGCATTATATCTGGATTTCCTACAAAATACATTAACTCCTGATCTGATCCAGCTTTTTCCTGACATTCAAATACCCACTAATGTAGATCGCAGAATTTGGTTTCAACAGGATGGCGCACCGCCACATTTCGCAGTAGCGAAACACAACTTTTCCACAAAGGCGGTTAGGAAGAAGAGGACCAGCGGAATGGCCTGCTAGATCACCTGATCTGAAAAATAGTATTATTAATTTGCGATTCTCTTTGTGGGTTTCTTGCTTATATACTATGTGTATTTTGAAAACACGGTGTATATAATTTTCAAGTTCATTAAGAACCAAGACCAAGTCTATCGAGCCCAAATTCAAAGCTTGGTTAGTCTAGTCTTGATCCGACCATCTGTGAGGGCGACTTCTCCTTCAAGAATTACAGATACAGAGGAAAGTCGTACGATATGATGCTCCACGTTAAATTTTTTCATGAAAAGAATCTTCACAACCGACCAGCTTGAAAACCGCTGGTCTAGATTATAGAAAAATATAGTTTTACGGATTTGTGAACAAAACTTCCATGATAAAAATGTAATTTTGATTTTTGGTGGTGTACAAAAACCAGAAATGCCACTGAACTTTCCCCTACATCATAAATCGACATAACTGTGATTTAAAGACCATCCACTTTTTTACTTCAAACTGCCATTTAGTACTCATTTTTTTTTTTAACTGAAGCGAGGATTTCCCCCAAAGTGATATGAATATACGGCTCAAAGCATTTTCGATATCAGTGCGAGTGTTTCATTTTTGCAGTCGCTATTTTATTTTTAAACGTGCCATAAAACGATACATAGAATTAAACTTCTTTTATAAATTCTGCCGTCGTATTTCAAGCTTATAAGAGAACGTAATGTTGAATGAAATATAAATGAAGCGTTAATCGACGATCAATGTGGATGGATATATATATATATATATACGTGTATATAATTGACGATGCAGAGAAATGAGAAACAAGAAGAAAAATCAAATTCAGAGTACGTCCGTCATTCTCCTTGTTGAATAATACCGGGTGTCCCAGAAGCTTCTGACCCATTTTAATTGTAAATATATCGGAACTTAAAAACCACAGAGAGGTGCGGTTTTCAAGGAACAATTTCTTTTTATATAAATTTTTTTCAGTATACTTGTTTAATTAGTAAAATTTAATTTAGGGTGTTTTTTAAATGCCAATATCGTCGATATTTTTTTTAAACACCCTATATATTTTGATTCTGTCTGAAAGACAAACTCTTTCTCTTTGAGAAAATGTGCAAATTTGTTATGGTTTAGATCAAAAATTAGTGAGTTATTTGGATTTTAATGATAATTGTTTATTAGATAGAGATGTCTACACAAAAAATTATACAAGAAAATAACAACACAAACTTGAAAAATATGTACAAAATTTTATTAAAAATTAACTTTATAAATTATCTAATTTAATATAAACCCTCAAGTGTTGTCCATTTTGGTCTATACATTTTTGTAACTTGAATAAAAAGTTCTGAAAAGAATTTTGCAACATTTCTGGGGTAATTTCTTGGAATGCTCGGACAATGTTACATCTCAGTTTGTTCTAGAGTCTCTGGAATAGGATTATAACACCTATCTTTGATAAAAGACCATATAAAAAAGTCTGGTGAGTGAACAGGCCACTAAATTGTTCCAGCTCTCCCAATCCACCTATCTCCAAATGTTTCTGTTAAAGAATTTCTAGCCACAAGTACATAGTGTGGTGGTGCACCGTCTTGCTGAAAGTAAACCGAATTTATGATGCCATATTGTTCCAGTTGTGGATATAGGTAATTTTGTAACATGTCTGTGTAGACATTACCAGTAATTGTAGTTTCTTGGAAGAAGAACGGTCCATATATTTTTTCTTTTGAAACTCCACACCAAACGTTCAACTTTGGTGAATCTCTTTCGTATTCCTCAATTACCCTTGGATTTTCAGACCCCTATATGCGACAATTATGTTTATACATCTCCCGTTTAAATGAAATCCAGCCTCATCTGACATTATAAGTAAAACATCAGAAACTTCTCTAAATAAATCTAGTAATGTCTCAGAAAAATCAATTCTGGTTTGAAAATCCCCTATATTTTTTGGTGTATCTGTATTTTATAAGGAGTTAACTTCAATACCTTCACACATCTCTAATCTTGTTGTTTTGTAATTACATGCAATGGTTTTTATAAAATTAAAATCCTTTTATTTTAGTATGACATTTATGTATATATTTTTTTGACAATAATTAAAACTATTATATTATATTAAAAACAAACGAATAATGTCGTTGAGCAGGAGTGAACTTTTCTCATTCCAACACTCCCCCTCACGAACTGCTCATCTTAAGTCCAATACATTTCGTAAAACGTGAATGTTGATTTCCATTCAAGGCCTTTGTTAGTAAGTCTGCACACATATCTTCCGTCCTTTGGTAATTTAGTTTTATTTCTCCTCTTTTTACAACATCTCTTATAAAATGTTCCTTAATTGAAATATGTTTTGATTTTGAACTGACGACTGGGTTTGAAGCTAAATTTTGTGCTGCCTGATTATCATTAAATATTGAAATTGTTTCCTGAATGAATCCCATGTCGTTAATTAGATTTTTTAAGTGAATGGCTTCTTTTGATGCTTCTGTAAGGCTCATATATTCGGCTTCTGCTGTTGATAAAGCAACCGTCCTTTGTTTCCGGGCTTCCCAACTAATACATGCATTTGCAAAAATGAAACAAAATCCAGTGTATGATCTTCTGTCGATTGTACATGACCCCCAGTCAGCATCAGCATATCCTACAATGGGTTTCGATGTTTTTGTATAGACAAGATTTATATTCTTGGTACCCTGTAAATATCGAAGCACTCTTTTAGCAGCGGTCCAATGTTGAGTATTGTAGCAATTGTTAAATTGGCTTAAATAACTCACTGCAAAAGATATATCTGGGCGAGTCGCTACAGTTTCATTAATATGTCCAAACTTTTCATGCCATGTCATAATTTTTGTAGACAAATATGCATTTTCTTCCTCTCTTTTGTTGTAGCTCTGAACGTAGTACAAATTGTTTATTTTCTTTGCTGTTAATATTTGGTATCCTTTTTTATTTCTTATGATTGCTTCATTTCTTTTAAAAAGTACTGTACATCCATTTTCTGTAATTTTACTGACAGACATTAAATTTGTTGAAAGATTGGGTACATAAAGGGTATCTAATAAATTTACTCTAAAATTTTGTGATATCGATAGTTGGACTTGTCCTTTGCCTTCTATTTCAGCTGTTTGACCTTTTGACGCCAATTTAAGATGTCCAGGTTGAGAAATTTCATTTAAATTTGTAAACATTTCTCTTGTAGCACATAAATGTGATGTGCAACCACTGTCAATACACCACGTCTTCGAAATTTCATCACTTTCTGGTAGTGTTAAGCATATTTCTTCAGCTTTAAAAGATTCTTGATTATCTCTGTAATTTTTAGTTCTACAATCTCTTGTTGTATGTCCAAATCTGTTACAATTATTGCATTTTATTGATTAGATTTTTTATAATAATTCTTGTTTCTTCCCATAAATGCACCTTCATTTGTACTGCTACTTGGATTATTCTTATTTCTGGCTTTATTTTCTTCTAAAATTTTAATTTTTAGATTTTCAGGGGTAGGTAACTCATCTCGAGATTCTATTGCTATTCTAAAATTTTCGAATGACATCGGTAAAGAGTATAATATCATTATACTTAGCAGGTCATCATTTATTTTAATATCCATTTCTGATAATTTATCTACGGTATCTGTAAAATTATTTAAATGATGTCTAATATTGTCTCCTTCTTTCATTTTATGTAAAGTTAGGCTTTTAAGAAGTGTTGCTTTTCTAGCTGGTCCCTTACTTTGATATATTTTCTGGAGATTGTCCCATATTTCTTTAGAACTATTACAATTCTTTATTTGTTTCAGTTCACTGGGTGAAATGATTAATATGAGTTCAGATTTTGCATTTAGGTCATCTTTTTCCCATTTATCCTTTTCTTCATCTTTAGCACTATCATCTGGTTTTTTATTTTTACCAGATACATAATCCCATAAACCAGCCTTCGTTAAAACTGCTTGCGCTTGCAACTTCCATGTATCATAGTTATTACTTTTTAATGGATCTATTTTGTAGCTGGTTGAATATTGGGCCATTTTTTGTTTGTTTCAATGTCTATCTCTATTGTTCTTTAAATGTTGTGCCCATAACCTGTTGTTTTGTAATTACATGCAATGGTTTTTATAAAATTAAAATCCTTTTATTTTAGTATGACAGTTATGTATATATTTTTTTGACAATAATTAAAACTATTATATTATATTAAAAACAAACGAATAATGTCGTTGAGCAGGAGTGAACTTTTCTCATTCCAACAAATCTTCGGATTTTTAAATTCCAGTTGTGGATAATACTTTGTGAAGAGATATACGATTATGATGTTCTTGTAATGTTTCCTAAATACGTAAGAGTCTATTTAAAAAAATTTCACCATTATGTGTTTGATATTTCTTCCTTTCCATAGATCAATTTTGTAGAAATGCAGTGTAACATTTTTTAATGCTGTTTTTTGAAGGTGGATGTTTCCCAAATACCTGACGAAATCTCCTTTTGATTCTTCTGATTCACACTTAGCATACAATAACAGAGTTTTTGATTTTTCACGTGAAATAAATCGATCCATATTGAAAATAAGTCGAAAACAAATCGCAATGAATTACTTTGAAAGTTCGTTGTGTCAGTTTGTTGAATGTGTAAAAATCCCAAAACCTACTTTTACATTGAAACCCGTAGATGCCTACATAACAGCCTATCCTAAAAAATCAAGTAACTCACTCATTTTTCTTCAAAACTTTAACAAATTATACATTTTCTCAAAGAGAAAGATCAGAAATGGATCAGAAACTTCTGGGACACCCGGTATTATTTCGATTGTGTTGAAATATGTGCAAGACGTGAAATCGATTCCGGATTTAACTATTTTAATACCGAAAAAGCTGTATATGAATGAATTGCTCTAGAAATGTAAAATAAAACCAAACTTTTGGAATTAAAATGTCAATTCCTGGTTTTCTGCTGGATACTCCAGTTCTCTCACCTTTAGATGTTGTTGAGTTTTCCTTGCACAAAGCATAGAAGAAGATTTCTCCCTCTCATCGTTCCTTCCTACTTATTAGCATTAACTTTAACATGTGGTAGTAAATTTCATCGTGTTACTATAATAATAACAAAGCCAAATAAAGGAATTTCCATCTTTTCATTAACTCATCTCCCGTTATTAGCGATAAAGTTTCCTAGTTTACCAACTATAAGTAATAAGTTATTTGCCTAATCGTTTAGTAGTAGGAATAAGTAATTACATAACCGCTGCGGATGTTTCTTGTACGAAGTTTAGCTTGCAAGTGGCTGGGAGTAGGTACTGTCTCACTTCATTTACATGAAGATGCATGAATAAAGTTTGATAAAATGAACGCTCTCTTATATTATTCCAGTAAAGACTCCGTCAAAGCGTTCAGATATAATTACGAGAATTTCCAGCGAACTTTAAATTGTTAAATGGTTTATCGTCAACAAATATTAGTACAGAGTTCGATCGAAAGTTTCTAGGGAGATATTTAATTTGAACCAGCTTATTTTGCTACAGATACGGCTTAAAATAGGGTAAAGTAGGTGAAATTTAATAATTATTTTATAGCAATTATATTTACCGATTGTAAATCTGCTCTAGAGTCTATTAAAAGTGCATCATTCGAAGTAATGAAGTGTCCCATGTTATGTTAGATAAAAGAGTTGCATTTCTTTGGGTATAGAGCCGTATTGGGATATCAGGTAATGAAAAAGCTGATGGGTTAAAGTTTTGTAAAACTTAAGAAAAAATGATACAAGGTTAAAATGAAAACAGCAATGGAAATATTTTAGATTTCTTTGGAAGATAGCCATCTAAGGTTCGCTTTAGAAATTCTCTTAATTTTACATACTTAGCTATATCTACATCATTATTAATATTGAGTTGTTCTTAACATGGAATACTGTGCCCATAATGTTGAAGGTTTAAATATATCTTGTAGATAATACCAAAATACACCAACAGAATATTTTCAGAAAGATAATTTTTTTCATACTGTATGGATCCGGGAAGTGGCAGTTTACGGTACACTTGTACTTTACAGTACTCTTCAATTCTCCCAATGTTGTTTGAAATAATAAGTGAATCAACATAAACTAAGCTTTTATTTTAGTTTTTAAAGATTGACATTAATTTTACAACTGCTGTTGCCAGCAATATGTATTAATAGAGTTTTTGATGGATTTACAGTGTTTTCTGTAATCGTGGAAGACGTGTGGTTGTGATGTAGCACTTCAACAAAAGTTTTGCCCCTTTGGATCATTCTTGGAATCTTGTTTTTGCCTTCAATCGATTCTTCTATATATTTTTCTGCAACTGAAGCTGTTTTAGAACTTCAAGGTCAGCTCCAGCATTGGTCAACAACGTTGAGGATGTCCTCCTGAAGCAATGACCTCTATACTTTTCTGGTTGGTCTAGTTTTAGGAACTCAGCTATTTTCTTAGGTGCTCCGCCAACAGTATGTATACCAGCTCTTTGAGACAGACATTTTCCTTTTCTATATCATTTGCGGCTTCTGAAATATCACGCGGTGTTAAATCTAACTCGCTATCACTTTTTTCCATGTTATTTAAAGTAAAAATTCACTTATATAATAATAACTTTATTAAGCTATACTGACAACCAACTGTCAAAATTGTTGTTTATTTGGAGACATAAGATTATAGCCTTCTTACATTAGTTATGTTCTTATAATTGTTAGTGCACAATGGATATATTGTGCACTAGTTTCCACAGTAATTAGTGCGAAACTATATTTACCAATCAGTGAGAGATTTACAAGTGAAATATTTCAGTACAGTCGTAGGAAAAGCTTATTTTTTATGTAAAAGTGGATGTTTTGTTCAACAGTTTCTTTGTTTAATGTACTTCTGACAATGTTTTGTAGTTTTTTCTGTAAAAAGAGTCACTTTCATCCTATATCAAACTCAAATGATTAAAAAATATTTATTCAGGTCTTCGAATAATTTACATTATACAGCATATATCGAAAACCGGCTACTGTATAAAAAATCGTTCAAAGTAGTGATGAAACTCAGCCCGTCCCATACGCCCCACTTTTTTTACATTTTTATTTCGATTGAAAGCAAAATATCATTTCAAACGAGTCGATATCGTATTCAAATTGTGGGTTTTTGTTTATTCTGCTCGTTTTCTACAGTATGCAATTCTTCCGCACATTTCTACATACAAAGTTACTCAATTATGTTAATGTTTTCGACGAAATCGTCCCAATTTCGGGTTTTCTTGTTTCAATCGCCCAGCATGTGTTTTCTTTGTTTTGGTTTAAGGCACTTCCAATAAAAAATTTGACTACGTTAAGTAATTTTGGTGTAATGCAATGTATATTATATTACAGTAAAAACTGTCAATAACGGCCACTACAAATGAAAGAACTATTGGCCGTTATATAAAGGTGGCCGCTATTGTCAGGTTTGGCAGTCGACCAATAAAAAATATTTGGATTTTTGTTTATTTTATCAATTAAAGCAAATATAATTCTATACATAAACGAAAAACTCCTAAAACTACTTTAATATAATGTACTACTTAATAAAAAACATAGAACTACATACATACTATATTAGGAAAAAAAAACAGATGTTAAGCTTTTTTAAAGTAGGTGTCAAGCTACACATTTAAGTAAAATTCTTGACACATCCATAGATATTACACCATTAAAGAAGTATTTTTCTATTCTGTTTTTTCATTCTACTGTCAAATTTATGCAGCCATCTTGTCATAATTTCTGTTGTCATCAAAGCCTTTTTGTGAAAAACCCATTCTAAGGGTAATTTATCAACATGACTACCCTTAAAACAGCGGGGATTTTTATTTTTTTCCAATTACTAATGGATCTTCTTTCTCACCTTCCATATTTGCACATAGCAAAATAGTCAAACGTTGTTTTGATGCCTTCTTCCCTGCACATTTTTCATTTTTTATTGCAAATATCTTGTTAGGCAAGGCTCGGTAATATAATCCTGTTTCGTCAGCATTGTATACATCTCGTGGAGAATAATTCCTTAATATCAATGGTAACTTGGTTTTCCAATCCTCTATGTCGTCCAAATTAACCTCTGCAGACTCACCACAAATTGATTTAAACGTTATATTATGACGATTGCACAAACTTTCCAACCATCCATTTGATGCTGCAAAAATCTTCAAACTGCTTGCTGCCTCGAGTGCTTTTTCGATCCAGATATTGGAATTGCTTTATTTCTGGCTTTGCAAAACCAATTGTAGACGACTTGATCCACTGCCAATCCTTCTGATTTCGGAAATTTTCATTTTTGCTACAAGTTAACACCTTCCTCGACATTCTTCTTTAACTCACTTTTATTTTTTATATCGTTAATTTGAGTTTTTCCAACCTCATATTTTTCGGCCAACTTTCGCGAACTTAAACCATACTTTTCACTTTCGGCGATTATATTTATTTTGTCTTTTAGCGACAAACTTTTCCTCTTTTGCGACATATTTTTATAGCAACTTAAGAACCTTTCGAACACGGAGAAAGCTTGAAACTAACGAAATATGTATGTAACAGAAAGACCGAGCTACTAATTATGCAGATAATTTCATCCCTTTTTAGGTAGGTAGGTACCTATTTAAATATCTTATAATACAAATTTGAGATTATTTGGCCTTGACCGCATTATAAAGGTGAATTGGGAATTTCCATATAATCGGTTTAGGGAATTTTGAAACTGACCGTTAGCACAGGTGGTCGCTTTTGACACAGTTGACACAGGTTTTACTGTATATACTTTTTAAAATTTTGGCGAAGGCTCCAGGATAGAATCAAATACTCTTTTTTTTCAATAAATTATCTAATAACTATTTTAACTGTATTTGAATTAAAATTATTTTATTAAAATCTACTAAGTTTGAGCTAAAAATATTGTAAGTTTCTATTATTTTAATAATAAAGTGGTTAACTAAAAGATTTTTTTTAATATTGGTGGAGGCGGTAGGAACAAAATATTTTTTTAATATAAATAAATTTATAATCTAGTTTGTTACTATTCATACAACGATAAAATTCATAAATGTTACACAATTTTAATTATTTAACAAAATATGAATATTAAAAACACATTTTAACAAAATTTGACGAAAGTGGAGGATTTTCCAGTTTTCAATAAAATTTTCCAATTATTTTAATACAAATATAGAATAAATTTACACTTTATTGTGCATTTCAATTATTTTAACTAAAATTGTGTCATAAAATTCAAATACAAAGAGAGAATTTAGATAACTATGGCGAGTGAGAGATTTTTTTGTAATACTAACATTTTTTGAACAACAGACAAATTAAAAACAAAATATATAATGTTGTTAAAAGGTTTGACAACTAATATAATTGTTTTTCTGCAAACACTATACTTTCTCGCTACATTTCATGTTAACAAACTTTGTTTTTTTACACATCAATCAAAATATAACATTTATTTTATGTATAATTTCGCAGACATGCAAAATTTAAGGATAAACAACTAAATTGCAGTTAGTTACTTTATCCTAATTAATTTATTTTCCAATATTTGACATTTTTTTAATTTTAATTTACGCATTTTACATATTATATACCTACGCTATATGTTTTTATATTTACCCAAGTTTCACTTTGATATATAAAAATATACAGTGTGGAAAAGCTAAATTGATATTCTTTAAAGTGAAAATTTGATCCCCACCTTCAACCTCCTTTGAGAGTGACAGTTACAACCCCCAATTTTATAAATGGGAAGTATGGGCTTCTAATATATCGTTCTAAAGGTCTCTTTATTCTAATTTCTAATTAGTTCCAGTTTCAGTCTTTATAATAAGACAGTATCTTAGTAAAACCCATATCAGTATTCTTTTTTAATATACATTTTAAGAAAATCCTTTAATAATCTATTATAGATGTAAAGAATAATAAAGTATTCTACACGAATACTAATTATTTCGCTAGTAGAAAACGTAAATTATCGGTTTTAATGGAAACTTAATACAACTTTTATTTGACAGTTATCAAAACTATTTTTTTTTAACAATCCATCCATCATAATTATAAATCAAAAAACTTGATTGAATTCTTAACATTCTATCAACGCAAATAATGATCACTCTAGTAGAGTGTCTTATTATCTTAAAGATCAACACGACCTGGAATTTTTATTTTTCTGTCAGATCTTGTAATTTTTTCGACAGTATCAATTAAAACGATATCTCCTTTCTGAACGGGTTTACAAATTTTTTCATTGGAAATTTATGGTACTAACCCTTACTGTGTGAAAGTTCATCTTATTTAGAACAATAAACAACTAAAAGGTTGAATTAACTTCCACTATTTATTCTATAAATACTTTAAATGCAATGACAGCCGTTTCGCTATCGGAATAGCATCGTCAGATTGACATATTGAAGTTACATTTTGTTTGTTTGTAACTAGGTACTTGATGTTGATAAGTAGTTAAGGCTAGACCAAGTAAGGAAGTAATAAGACATAACAATATTAAAGCCTAGATGTTATTAGCCCTAAGGGATTATCCTGGATGTATTTCCCTCTAAGATCAGTATAACTGTGCAATGATATAGAAAAACCAGGAAAAAACTATATCCTGCTGATCTTTACAATAACTTAATATATTTGTGTTGTAATTACGTCTTATCTATGTATAAAATGAAGACTCAATCAAAGTAAACAGTTTAATAGTGGTGAACTTCCAAGATTTATTTGTTCATTAACTACTTTATATTGTTGATCTGCTAGATGTCTTTTGATTTCAAGTTCTTCGAGGAAATCTAAATTTTGTTTTTATCACAGGTGTGTAATATTTGAATGTCATTGGTGTGTATGAGTGAATGTGGATGTTCAAGAACATGTTTTGCATAGTTTGACTTATCTGGTTGTTGTAATCTATATGCTCTTAAATGTTCATTGAATCTTATTTCAAAATTTCTTTGTGTTTGACCTATATATACAGCATTACATTTTGGACAATTAATTTTGTAAACACCAGATTTATAGGTAATTTTGTTTTTACATTTAACAATTTTGTACCAACATTATTGTCTGATTTGAATGAAATTATTGCAGATGTTGCCGAAGATATTATTTTTGAAATTGTATTAGAAATATTTCCACAATATGTAATACTTTTATAACTTTTTTCTTTATAAAAGTATTACATATTGTGGAAATATTTCTAATACAATTTCAAAAATAATATCTTCGGCAACATCTGCAATAATTTCATTCAAATTACACAATAATGTTGGTACAAAATTGTTAAATGTAAAAACAAAATTACCTAAATTAAAAAAATCTGGTGTTTACAAAATTAATTGTCCAAAATGTAATGCTGTATATATAGGTCAAACACAAAGAAATTTTGAAATAAGATTCAATGAACATTTAAGAGCATATAGATTACAACAACCAGATAAGTCAAACTATGCAAAACATGTTCTTGAACATCCACATTCACTCATACACACCAATGACATTCAAATATTACACACCTGTGATAAAAACAAAATTTAGATTTCCTCGAAGAACTTGAAATCAAAAGACATCTAGCAGATCAACAATATAAAGTAGTTAATGAACAAATAAATCTTGGAAGTTCACCACTATTAAACTGTTTACTTTGATTGAGTCTTCATTTTATACATAGATAAGACGTAATTACAACACAAATATATTAAGTTATTGTAAAGATCAGCAGGATATAGTTTTTTCCTGGTTTTTCTATATCATTGCACAGTTATACTGATCTTAGAGGGAAATACATCCAGGATAATCCCTTAGGGCTAATAACATCTAGGCTTTAATATTGTTATGTCTTATTACTTCCTTACTTGGTCTAGCCTTAACTACTTATCAACATCAAGTACCTAGTTACAAACAAACAAAATGTAACTTCAATATGTCAATCTGACGATGCTATTCCGATAGCGAAACGGCTGTCATTGCATTTAAAGTATTTATAGAATAAATAGTGGAAGTTAATTCAACCTTTTAGTTGTTTATTGTTCTAAATTTTTCATTGGAGTTTCTCAAAATTAATTGACCTATGTATTCCACTCTAAATCTCTTTAATAAATCTTCTTTTAGTTTAAGTCTATATTTATATCTACGACGAAGACTACTGCACTATAAAAAGTTAGTCTAAACTTACATGTGAATTAGATTATTACTATGAAAATCTTTGCCATATTTATGTAGTAAATATAAAATAAATATAAATATCCACAAAAATGTGTATTATTAAATCATTTCAGTATTAGTTTTAAAGTCAATGATGTTAAATTACTAATAAAATGTGAATTTGGTATAACGAATTAATAACACATTATTAAAATAGTAAAAGTAGTTTAAAGTAACCTAAAAATTACAAAGTTAATTATGTAAAATTTATTTGTGAATATCGTAAATCAAAAAATTAAGTAAACTTGGTGTAAATATAAATTTTAAATTATAATTTAAGTAAATTAACTAAACGGTAGTGAATATACATTGGAAATTATTTAAAATTACATTTCTATAACAAATGTACTTTTTAAATTAAAAAAGGCTCGTTAATGGTGTGAATTTACCAAAGTATTGAAAATTTACCTGATCACATTTCTTAATTTTAATATATAAATGTAAAAATAGTCTAAAATTAAATAAATACTGCAAAATTAATATTTAACTGTAAAATTACATCGTGATTAGTGTAAATTTACACGACTAAAAATGTAAACATTGTCACGTGTTCTATTTTTTGATGAGGGAGCGACGGGAGCGTCCATTTCGCTTCAAACGGCTTAGCACAAATCATCTCAAGGAAAGATAGCCGACTCCCTCTTTCCCGCGCATTCGAAATTGAACATCAGCGCCTTGAGCGATGCGTTGCCGAATTAAAACTTTTGTACGGCTAGTTGCATACCTCCTGAATTTAAGTTTAAATACTTAAATACTTTTTATACTTTTATAATTTACCTAACACGAAAATAACAAAAATTTTATGAATTTGAAAATCATCAAATTTGCCATCATAGTGTTAGGTAAATTATAAAAGTATAAAATAAATAGGTACTAGAGATTAATATAATAAAAATAAACAAATATTAATTTTTTTATTTATTTGTTTGCATCAACTACCAATGAGAAACACAATTGCTACAACTTATATTACATTCCAATATGTTTTAAAGAGTTTATAACATTTTCAGTCAAATTTACATCTAGGATTGATGTTAAACAATTAGGGATGTTAAAGTATATTCTATTATTACTTAAAAGATGTTTGCATTGAAGGAAAGTAAAATTACTCAATGTTCCAATTTATTCTACCTGTTATTTTTAAAGTAGAAGGCACTGACAATAACTGTTGTTCTCTTGCACCTTTCTGGAAGTTGATGGCATATCTCTTTCCTCTGAAGATGATCATTCTAAAATTACAGGAAATTGTTAGGAATTACAGGCAGATAAACCAATAACAACAATAATGGCACAACAAAACAACCTCAGTTGTGTTATAACAAGAAATAACCAATACTTTTAACTTCAAAATTTAGATAAAAAATTTGAACATACCAGGAATAATTGTTGGAATTGCTGTGGCCTTCAAATTTGTTTTGTTATGATATGATGAAAACTTATCCTCATTACTAAAGTGCAAGTCACACACCCTGTACATATTCCGTCTTTTGTTCTCATCCATATCTAATAACTCCAACCTGTTAATTTGAAGACACCAGACTTTTCGTAGCTGAAATTTAATAAGTTTGTTAATAAAATATTAAAGCAAAGCAGCTTATATTATTTTTATTGACATACTGACAAATAAATGTGGAAATGCACATATATATATATAAATTATTGCTTACTCAATAAAACAACTTCTAACTATAAAGTTGTATTTATACAAATTGTTTTAGTCATAAGTATAAAAAAAATCATATAACAATGCACTTCTTTTTTGCTTATCATTGTTGTTAATTGTAGGCTTATGAATATGTTTATATTTAAGACTAAAACATTCTGTATAAATCCTCATTTTATATATAATAAAAATAAATAAAACCTTACCTCATGATCCTTGGGCAAAACATGCATTTTAATATCTTTGCTGGTTAAATTACAACCAGTAACACAACAACGTTGAACCATAATTATTATCTGGAATAAAACACTCCCACAAATCAAACACTTCAATATAAATATAAAATTAAAAATTGTTTTTCCTGGCTTCACTTCTTGTTTTATGGCCGGTCAGCTGACGGACGGAAACAATTCTTGGCGGCAATTTTGAATATTGCTATACTAGCGCCTTCAGTGATGCGTTGCCTAACTAAAACCTCAGACCTGTCAAAGCGTGGGGAGTGAACGGGCCCTGCGGCTTAGTTGTAGTTCATCACATTGGTGCCTGCTGAGACCTGAGTTCACATAATCACATAATATAGTTTCAATCAATTTTCTCAATTGAAAACTTATTTTTTATTAGTTCCCAATCTAACTCTTTTAGTGAGTTTTGACATCCTGTAAAATTTGTTTGGTTGTCTGAATACATGGTAATCGGTCTTCCCCGTATTGTTATAAATCGTCGAAATGCTTGTATAAAGTTTTCAGTAGTTAACGATGTCACAATTTCTAAATGAATGGCTCTATATACATCACACGTAAAAATTGCAACCCAAACTTTACTCGATTTTCTTTAATATAGTGGACCAAATAAATCAACGCCAGTTACTTCAAATATGTGGGCATCTCTAACTCTATTTTTAGGTTAATAAGTTGGATAAGTATTTATTTTCTTGGAATTGTACCTCTTACATACCACACATCTTAAAATGACTGATTTAACTGACCTCCTACCTCCTAATATCCAATAGGATTCTCTTAAATCATTTAAAAGTATTTGAACACCAGCATGACCCATTTTTGCATGTCTTTCAAATATGTGTCATTACAACTGGGTGTTTAGCTGGTAAAAGTATGGGAAATCGAAAACTTGCTGTATCATTACGTTCAATAATTTTAGTTTTTATTCTAGTCACTTGACTTTCATCCTTAAATGGTATTATTGTAAAATTGTTTTCTAAAGTCTTCTGATTTAGAGCTTCTTGTTGTATGAAACGTAATAAAATTATTTCTGCTTCTTGTATTTCCTGAACTTGCAATCCGAATTTTTTAGGTTTCTAGTTATAATATGACTTTTTTGACGTGTCTAAAATTCGATTGGTAACATGGCAAAAAAAAATCAAATAACGAAGATTTCGTCCATCCGGAGTTGCGAGTTAAAAGTTCCAAACATGCTTGCTGCGTTTCCGTGCTGAATTGCTAAAGACAGACGTTGAAACAAAAAATGTTTTGAGCGTTTATCTTCAGATTCCGTAACAAGGTTTTTTCCTAATATGTTTGGGAACTCGTTCGATTCCTTACAGCATGGGCCCAGTGTTTCAAATGCTAGTTCAACGAAGTTTAAGTTGTCGGATTTGATGCTTTTATATTTGTCGTGTTTGCGTTTGCAAGCCGACTCGGCTGCAGCACCAGCTTCCAGAGAGGTCAAATGCAGATATGAGGGGGCCAATGTGTCAGCACAAGTAACATCCCAAACTAATCGTTTTCCTTTACTTCAAGGGGCTAAGGTAGCGCCATCGGTTGGTTTCTTAGGATTTTTTGAGTTATAACAAAATCTTTTTATTCAACCAATTAAATTTACACTTTGACAATATTTAGAAAATTTTTGATATAAATAAGAAAAATCGACTTTTTCTGGAGACAGCATCACAACTGCTGTTTTCTTTTTCTTAATTCATAACTTCTTTTTCTTCCATCTTATAAGACTGTGCTGGCCATGTTTTTTCGCCTTTTAACCAATTAGGACCAATGTAAAGAATAATAAATATTCTACCCAAATACTAATTATTTCGCTAGTAGAAAACGTAAATTATTGGTTTTAAATGGAAACTTAATAAAACTTCTATTTGACAGTTATCAAAAACTATTTTATTTGACAATCAATCCATCATAATTATAAATCAATAAACTTGATTGAATTCTTAACAATAGCAATGTTAGTTTGTTTAAAACGCCTCAGCAAATTGGTTTGTAATAATTATAACTGCAGGATATTGTCAATATTATAATTGTTGAATGCAAGTCATAAAAATGGTGAGATTAACAGAAATGCATAAAATGACAGATTTACAGATGAATGGTTACGGAGATAACTCCCGAACAAAAATGGAAGTTGCTCGCTTATATCATGAAAAATTTCACTAGATATATCTCAAGGTACAATTAGTAAATTAGAAAAGCAATTTCTCGAATTTGTAGATGGAAAAACCAGCTGCTAATGCACTGAGTGATGATATCAAATGCGATGTTTGAGCTTGAGAAAAATCCACATGCATCGAGTAGACGAGCATCCGCAACATTTAATGTCAGCCATACATCGATACTAAACATACTGAACTTAATATTTGACTATACCCATCGTATGGTTTTCTGACGAAAGTCCTGATGCCATTACAGAAAAGCCACTGCACAGTGGCGATTTTGTTGAACACGAGAATAAGCAGTCAGTTACAGCGGTACAGAGATATTACTGTGACATGTTTTGTCAGAGATTTAAAGAATTTTTGTCGTGCAAGAAGCCATACAGCCGAACGCTCCATAAATTTGCCACGTCTCGTCTCTTAAATGTCCACATCATTCACTGAATTTAACACCACTGATGCCTACATTATAAAACTTAATTCCTAAATATTTTTTTACATTCCTTACTGTTTATTTTGGCAGATACTGTTTTAATCACTGGTGTGTCAAAAAGTGGTTTAAAATTAAAAACCCACTAGCTCACAAAAATAGCTTCACAGTAGCTTTTCGTATGCCAAAACCAGCTTGGTTTTTCCACAAATTAAACTTCGTTTGCTTTGGAAAATCCTCAGGGCATACATCCCGCAAAAGTTTTTCATTTTTCTTCGTCGTCGTGCGTAACCCCTAAAACTTTTTGAACGAGTTTCTCATGCAAATATTCCATTTTATTAAGATCCCAAAAAAATAGTTTCCAGTCGACGCAACACTACATGGAGATTGTTTTTAATTGTTACTGAAATACGGATTGTTTTACCTAAAATGAGCATGTAAAAACCATCTCTATTTAATGGAGCTGAAGGGTCTAAATGATAATAAGTAGTAAATTCGAATTCGCTGACATTTTGTTGAAAATAATGTCTCGCGTAACAAGGAAGCCTGGCTCGCAGTTCTCCCGTATTTAACTTGAGGATAATTATAATTGTCTCATGGCAGGCAGATTCTGTTTGAACATTCATGTCACAAAAGGAGAAAATGAAATATAACTTTTATCAAATTTTCACTGCGAATCCTTATGCAGGTCTACTATATAGCTGATGAAATAATATACTCTTTATCAGTAGCTATTCATTCCGAAGTTGGTAATAATGGAGAAAATAGAAATTACTTTAGTAACTAGGTTAACTTATTACTCGGCATAGCGAAAAAGAGAAATTGTCCGTTCTGCCCTTTAACAAAGGACAGCCGTTTTATTTTCCTTTGACTTTTCTGGTATTCAGTAATGCAGTGAACATTATTCTGGATAATTTATATGTTTTAAAAAAATTAGGTGTTGAAATAGAACTATTCAAAATTTGGCGTGTGCAGGGCGCCTTCGCCATATTAAAAAACTGCAAATTTTTGTAAAGTTGTCTTTTATATTTCGGGATTTGGCAACCCTGGTTAGGTTGCAATCTGGCAACTGACAGCTCTATCGTAAAATTGGACATTTTTGAGGTTACCTATACGTACTCAGAACAACTTTTGACGTGGATTAAGCAACGGTGCATGGATGAACTTAATTCAATTTTTGCCCATGAAGCTCCATCAAGGACCAGTGTTTATCGATGGTATCGTGAATTCAATCGTGGCCGTGGTACCCTCAAGCAGGTCGTCCAACGTCAGTTGTTGTTCCGAAAACCATTGATGCTGTGCGCGAACTTATATCGCAAGATCATCATGTGACCTATCGTGAGATTGAAACAATCTTAGGCATTAGTGGGAACAGCATACATTCAATATTGCATAATAGCCCAGTAACTGAAGACCAGAATATATCGAAACCTACAAGTTACTCTCTCAATCGCTCCATTGTGGCTCATTTTGTAGGTTGTCCCAGATGCTTTGAAACGAGAAAATGTTTAACCCGGCAGGGATTCCGGAAGGAGTCCAAAATGGCCGCCTGAACCCGGGGAAAACGATTTTCCGCCAATATCTGCCAAAATATGTGAGTGATGAAAATTTTGCTTAGACAAAAAATGAAGATCTGCTCATTATATACAAGAATGGCCCTTGCCAATTTTTTCGCAAAACCAATATTTTTTGCAAAAACGGAGGTTGAAAATCCATAATTTTCATAGTGAACAAATATTGTAATTTCTTGTCGATTTCCTGCTCAATGGAGTTGGAAATAAATTGATCTTTGTCTTTTGACCTTTGGAGACCAATCTAGATGGCGCCAGCACATTCACTTTGCACGCTAAACCGCGGACTCCAAAAATATGAATGCTAACCGAAATCAATTTTTAGTCAATTATTGGCTCACCACAAGAGTTCCTTTTATGTTGAAGTATGTTGAACAAATGATCAATAAAAATCTTCAAAATTTAAGAATTTATATCAAGTGATTTATATCATTCAAAGGGTGGGAATGCTAGCTTTACATTTGTCAAATTATTAATATTCAAAAAATAAAGAGCGAGAAACGGAAAGGGTTTGAAAAGAAAAGTTTGGTTTTTACTCAGGTGGCCAATTTTCCCCACTTCCGGAAAATTGCAAGATCTTCTCGGAAAATAAAAAGTCTATCCGGAAAGTGGATCATCCCAACTTTAAAATGAGGTACATGGAACTTCAATATTATAAATATTATTCTTAGGATGACGCTTTTCCCGAAGATTTTTAAAAACTCCGAAAATAGCGGGAAAATAGGAATAAACAAATAATGGTAAATTTTGAACAAGACAAAAGGTGGGCGAGGAAATTTCCTGTAATTATTTTAAACCTCTCAAGGTTCCATTATAAAGACACATTAGGATAAATGAACATTTTCTAAAAAAAATATGAACGCATTAATAAATTAGAATCCAAATGTTTTGAAAAAAAAACTTTGACCGCTTTTTTCAATATTCTTGTCGGATAATAACTGACTTGAAGTCACATTCCCCGGTAGATATAGATATTCAGATCAAAATGAACTTTGAATCATTAAAAATCATTAATTTTTGTCTGAGATATGAGGAAAAGTTTGTCCGCGCGCTCGTACAAATTATTGGGTAGACACCAGCACTCATGGCCGTTGAGCGGGAGAAATGAGCAGACTTTTGAGTTCCATTATCTCAAAAAATTTCAAATTTTCGAAAAAAATGATAAGGGCCATTCTTGTAGATAATGAGCAGATTTTCATCTTTTGCTTTAAAAACATTTTTGTGACTCGCATATTTTGGCAGATATTTGCGGAAAAACGTTTTCCCCCGGTTCAGGCGGCCATTTTGAACTCCTTCCGGAATCGCTTCTGGGTTCAACAATTTCTCGTTTCAAAGCATCTGGGTGATGAATCGTTGATTTACGTGTATGTGCCTGAAAGTAAACAGCAGTCGACTGCCTGGGTGTTTCAAGATGAGCCCAATCCAATAAAAGTTGTTCGCACACGAAGCATTTCCAAGCAAATGGTCGCCTGTTTTTTTCGGAAAAACTGGACATGTCGCAACCGTACTACTAGAACAACGCAGAACAGTCAATTCTGAGTGGTATACAACCATTTGTTTGCCAGTTGTCTTCCAAGAAATCAGGAAAACCAACCGCCGAAGACAGATATCACTCTTCACCACGACAATGCTAGCTCCTAAACATCGATTTGATGAGGCATCCGCCTTATAGTCGTGACTGAAAAAGAGGTTGCTGCATTCAGAATGCATGTTTTGGAGATACCTCAATCAGAGTGGCAAAAGTGCTTCGACAATTGGTTCAAACGCAAGTGTGTAGATCTTCATGGGGAATATTTTGAAAAACATTAAAGTGATTTTCGATGATTAATATTTTGTTTTTGTTCTCTAATCCCAAAGTATAACCCTAGTAGACGCCAAGAAAACCACACCATCCAGGGACATGGTAGTACTATTAAATATCACGCTACTAGGTATAGTATTCTTGAATAATTCCTACAACAAAGGAATTGTTTATTCAGGAAAGGTGGAGAAACATTGAGGCATCCTGCTCTCTTCTAGTCAGAGAATGATTGGACCATACAGAGGTCTGTATTACCAGAAAACAATTCATTCATTACCAGAAGGTTCATTGCAGTTTTTAAAAAACACCTATATAGAGGGTAGAGTAAGAAACATACTTTTATGCAAATAAAAATGCGGTAGGTATATTAAAAAAGTTTTTGTATAATGTTAAAATTTATTGAAAATTTCAATGTTTAAAGCCAAAAGACAAACTCAAGACAACAATTTTACAATTTTGCGAGTCAAAATAACGCCGCGAATAAAAAAAAATTAAACTAATTTCAATTGTGAGCTACAAACCGTCGGCTCAAGCGACTCGTCTTGGTAATTGACTTTTTATTGTCTTTCTTTTGTCGCCAACTAATTGCCAAAAATTTATTTCTAATTCCAACTTGGGGATAACGACAAAAAAAAAATCGACAAAGCATTGCGACCCTCCTAGTAGGCCCAATTGAAAACTTTTGAATACGTAAATGTTTTCTTTTGAAAACTTTTCGAAACTCATTGGAAACTGAACCAGTTATTAGCATTAAAACAGATTGGAGTTCTTTTTTTCCTAATGAGAGCCTATTTCCCCCAAACAAAAAAATTGATCAATTAAGTAATTTCGAGGAAGTTCCAAATAATGATAATTATTTTCGGGATACCAGAAAAAAATCTTTACAAAATTAGTTCAAGAAAATGTACTTGATTGGAATATTTTTTTATGTAAACCAGAACTTTGTCATTTATATAAACTTATGAAGTTTACAATATTACTGCAACATTCATAACGACAACAAAAGAACATTTGGAAACATTTTAAATTGTTTTATGAACAAATGTTTTTTATTTATTTAAGTTAAACAATAAACCTAAATGAAAATATTATCAATCTATCACAAAATATAACATTTTTCCCTATGTGTTCTAAAAAATTGTTATTTTTGTATCTAGTGCCCTACTTTGTTGATCGAGAGCACCAAAGTATTTCGCGCATGAGATGCAAACAAAATTTTTTCTACAAACGCTTAGCTTAATATGAAAAAAAGTATTGAACTGGTTTGAACTGTTTTTCCAAATCAAGTAATTAACTTAGTAACTATGGAAATAAAATGACAATATTTTCACCCGGTGTTCGATTGTTTCAGATGCTCCGATTTGCGTTCAAGACAGAGAAGAGTTGTACGGCGCTCTAAAACAAGAAACTGTTATTTTGAGGTGTAGCGTAGACGCACATCCTCCTGTCGTAGCTTTCCACTGGACTTTTAATAACAGCGGGGATCAAAGCGACGTATCTCCTGATAAATTTACCAGCGAAGTGACGTCTTCCAGACTCAATTACACACCGGCAACCGATCTAGATTATGGAACGTTATTGTGTTACGGGGAAAACGAAATCGGCAGACAAAAGGATCCGTGTGTCTTCCAAGTTGTCGTTGCGGGTAAGTCACAGTTTATCTAAAAAGGAATGTTTTATTTTAATGTAGTATAGTACGTCTAGAAACTATGTGGAACAAAATAAAAAGTTTAAGGTTAAATACTTGGAAACAATCAGAAAAGTTTCAAAAAAATCGAGATTTTCAACTGACATAATAATTACCATATTGATATCATCATCGCTACACCACTGGATGAAATTATTGTAAACAAACAAATATTTTAACTTACTTTTTTACACAATTGACAATGACTAAATTAAACTTAAAATTACCTATAAACCACCAATATAACTCCAAAAGCTCGTTGAAATTGTTTCGGGAACAATGCTTGAAATACGGTATCCGCCAAAATAAACAGTAGGTACCGAAACAGAGAGTGCTGTGGAGTTGTTTATGTAATATGGATTTGTCATATTTGACTTAATTGTCATTAGTTGATATATTAATAGTACGCTGCAGTTAAATTTGATTTAAAAATGGTTCTAACAACGAAAGAAAAAGAGTTTTTGGTAGAGCATTATTTTCGTTCATACGGAAAAGGTCGTAATGATGGTCCAAGCTTAGAACAGGTGTCAATAAAATATCAACAAAAATTTAATAAAGCAGCTCCTAGTAAAAGTGTGATGTTAGCTGTTGTTGAAAAATTTCGTCTCACTGGTAGTGTAAGTGTGTCAACATAAAGATTCTTCAGGTCGTCGAAAAACAGTATGCACTAACGAAAATGAAGAACGTGTTTTTAACCAAGTTGTGCAATCACCTCAAAGAAGTCTTGTAAGAACTGCATGTAAACTCAACATTAGTGAAACGTCTTTACGTCGCATGTTCAAATTAATTGGTGGTTATCCATAACGTATTCAAGTTGAACAACGACTAAATGCTGCGGACAAACGTGCAAGAGAAATTTACTGTGAGTTTAATTTACGAAGATCCCGAATTTTTGAAAAACATATGGTTTTCAGACGAGAGTCACGTTCATCTTAGCGGCTATATTAATCGACAAACAACCAGATTTCTTGGATTTGAACGTCCTGATGTCATTGTAGAGAAACCACTCCACAGCATTCCGTCAGCATTTCGATAATAGAATAATTTCTCGGGAAACAGACTTCGAATATCCTTCTCATTCACCTGATCTGACGCCACCTGACGCATATATTGGGGCATAATGAAGGAAAAAATATTTCATTCGGAAAATCCTCTGGCGAATATTGCCGAAAGAATACAAAATATTTTTCGGCAGTTCCATCAACCACTTTTTATAAATATGTTTATTGACTTACAAAATCGATATGAAGCTTGTTTGCGTCAAAATGGTGAACATTTTGAACACTTACATTACAGAAATTAAAAATTAATTTTTATTTTGGCGGATACTGTAATTAATTAAATTTCATAGTATATCCGCTTTTCCGCGTGGTATCATTCAGAAAAGTCGTGCGGCGTTGTCGCTTATTGAGCAACTTATTTCTATGATCTAGCCGAATGAAATTGTATAATGGTTAAACATTCCATAACATAAGTTGTATAATTTAGGATACCACAGATAATGGACTAGTTTAGTAGGATCATATTAATCAAAATGATGGCAATATATATTTAGGATAAGATACCTAATTACTTATATTGGTATTTATTTTGCAATTAATTTTTCTCATTTCGTAAAATTTAGCAATAAATAATTAGTAAGTTTTAAACGTAGCGCCAACTAATAACCAATAATGAAGTGTGTTTAAAAGTCAACGTTGTCACATTTTAGCTACGTTCGTTTCAAGTATTCTCAAAGAACTGGCGGCACAAAACACCGTGTTCTGTGACTAACTGATTGTACTAGTTGACAAGATATATGACAGGAGAGAAAATCGTGTTTATCTATAATAAACAAACAAGACCCCTATTCTTGACGGTGATAGAATGGAACAGCCAATAGAAAGTGGGCGTAGTTCTATTGAAAATGCCAAAACGGTATTCTTGAAATTCGTTCTCTCACTGTACCGATAGAAGGGTTCCTCCCCGAGAGAACAATAATTACTTCTATTGGTTATTTTTGAAGGAACCGCTATAACACCAAGAGGTGTTAGGGATTTTTATTTTCGAACCAAAAATAATGTAGAAGTAATTTCTTTCATAAATCAAACACAACCAAACAACAAATTAAATTAACGAAAATGACAGAATATTTTGTTTAGTGTTTTACTCCTTATTTGATAAAATATCAATCAGAGAACAAAAATATCGATATATTTATTTATTTTTAATGACAACAAATAAGAGAGAGAGATAAGTTTCTCGGTTAATATTAAAGCATATCGACAACATCGCAAATTTTCTACCAATCTTATTGAAACACGTCACTTACCACTTATGATGTATGTAACCATTAAATTTAAATTTCAAAAGCCGATAATGGCTAGAGGATTAATTTTATAAAAATTTTATTTGTACAGTTGAACCACTAACAACCTATTTTATAAGATGCAAATATAAAAAAAAATCACTAAACTAGTCCATTGGTACCAGTTTTTCTACCACTATAATCTAGTTTGGATCGAATCAAAGACCTGTATATTTTAAAGAAAGTGCATTCACTAGCACTTTAATGGTAGCTCGACAGTGTTTTTTATAATAGTTAGACTCTTGAGGTAGTGTTCTCTAATTTCTTGTACACGATGTTTCCAACAAAGACCATGACCGAATAATAGGCCTAGTTTTTTGCATATCCCCAGACTTTTTCGACAATATAAACTGCTTTTATAAAATATATCGATCCTAAATAAACATTTTTTATAAGTTTTTTTTCAATTTTTATTCCTGTCTGCATAAAGATATCTTTGAAATATCTCGAAGCAATTTTTTGCCATTCCAAATGACTTGAAAGTATCACATCGACCCCCTTTATTACGGTTTTTTGTGTGTGTTTTCAGTCTTTAGTATGCAAGGGTTTCGTCAGGCGAAGCGTTTGGGTTTGAATAAATGATGTAATTGATCACAATTAAATGTGTATAAAGCAATCCAATTTTTTACAAATCAAAGCACAAATCTTCGTTCGGGTAGGGGGCGCTTCAGACAAAACGTTGACTGAATGTTAAATGAGGATATGTGTAGAACGGTTTTGTTGAATTTTTCGAGCTCGATACATTTTAAAATAAAAATAAAAAAAAAATGGTTTTGTTTGGTAAAACTTTTCGTGTGTACCTACATTATTTTTTCATTCTATTTCAACAAACGTTATTCGGAATTAAAAACTTTTATAAATTTTAATTCGAAATACCGGATGATTTTTGTTCAATGTTATTTAAATAATACAGACTGGATTAACCTTTGAGCTAAATGTCATTTATTATAATAAAACAAAAAACTTATCACTACTTATTTAACTTGAGATGGCTACCTTGAAAAAATAAGATGCAGCGGCAATATGACAATCTGACGATGATACTAGGCATGTTTTTAAAGTAAGTACAGTTTTTAAATTACGCCGCAGCAGCGCTGCAATTACCAATTAGCACATGCGCGTAGCGTAGCTATACATCAGTTGGGAAGCCATAGACGTCATTATAACGCCGTATGATCGACTCTGCGTTTGTTTACGTGATTTTAAAATGCCGCCAACTTTCGAGAATCCCGCAGACTGTGCATTGCTTCATTTGACTAACAAATCTGGCGAGTAACACCCTGTGTATATTTACATGAACCATTTGTTGCCGGAGGGGGAATGTAAAACATCACTGTCACTAGTTTCTATCGATAGGCATGGCAGTGCCCCCATCGATTCGAACAAGAAGCGAAAACTGCACTACCATCTTTCACTGGACCATCTTTCACTGGAATCATTTCGTCGCATTTTTAGGCCCCTATTTGAGAACCTTGGGATAAGACAAGAACGCAGAAATTTTCGTCAGAAATTAATTGGTAGAATAAATAATAAATGTGAATTGACAATACGAAAAACTGTTGCTACTGTACAAAAATCTCGAGCGAAAAAATATAAAAGAAATATTTGTTATACTAGAAAAACTACTTCTAAAAAGAAAAAAACTGTGCCAAATAAGAAAATCTATAAGAAAATAAATTAATAATCCCACGTTTCTACAAAAACAAGAGAAATCCCACAAAAACATTCTGTAAAAAACTAAAACAAAGTCGTGCCAAGTTTCTTACTGCGATTTCTTTATTATTATTATTGTTATTATTATTATTGTTCAAGAACTATTAGGAAGCAGACAACGAACTCAAGAAAGAGACCCAAACGCCCCTGAAGAACAAATAGAAGAAGAAAGACTAGAAGAAATTGAAATAAGCGAGCTGAAATATCCAATAAAAACTCTAAAGAATGGTAAAGCACCGGGTGATGTTAAAATTACAGGAGAAATGATGAAAAACTTAGGAGAAACAGGTATGATAGCACTACTAGAAATACTGAACAAAACATGGAAAGAAGAAAGAATACCAGAAGAATGGGGAGCAGCGCTGATAACACCAATATACAAGAAAGGAGATAAAAGAAATTGCACAAATTACAGAGGAATCACTCTACTGAATACGATTACTAAAATATACGAACAGATCATAAATATCAGATTAAAAAAATTACTAGAGCCGCAACTTAACAAAACACAAAGCGGATTTAGACCCGGAAGAAATACACAAGACCATATTTTTACGATCAAACAGCTGATAGAGAAAAGACACACACAAAATAAAAACACATATCTAGCCTTTATAGACATGGAGAAAGCTTTCGATATGGCACCTAGAAATAAAGTATGGAATGGTCTGAAAGAGAAAGGAGTCCATACAAAATTAATAAGAATTATACAAAACATATACGAAACGAACAAAAACTTTGTAATAAAAGCAAACATGAAATCGGAAGGATTCACAACAGACACAGGACTAAGACAAGGAGGTAATCTTAGCCCAACATTATTCACCGTACACATGGACACCATAATCAAGAAATGTGAACAGAGGAACAGAGGGAATGAAAAACACCTACAACAAAATCTAAAAATATGGAAAGAAACTATGGAAGAGGAAGGTATGAAAATGAACATTAATAAAACGAAAATATTGATAGTGGGAGACCAAAGAAATGATACCCAGATAATAATAGACAACAATAAAATAGAACAGGTCAAAGAATTTAAATACTTAGGAGTTACACTAGACCACACAGGAAAAGAGGATGCAGAAATTAATGAAAGAATTGAAAAGACAATAAAACTATATTACTCGATGAATAACAAATTTATTAACAACAGAAAAATCTCGGTGCAGACAAAATTAAAAGTTTTCAATACAAAATACAGACCAATACTAACATACGGATGCGAATCATGGAACCTAACAAATAGCCAGAAAAGCAAAATACAATCCACGGAAATGAAATACCTAAGAAGAATAAAGAATATAACTAGATTAGATAAAATTAGAAATATACAAATCAGAGAAGAACTTGGAGTACAACCCATAACTAAATTTATTGAACAACGACAGTTGAGCTGGTGGGGACACTTACAACGAATGCCGAAAGGAAGACAAGTTAAACAAATATATGAAGCAATAATACAGATAAAAAGAAAAAGAGGAAGACCTAGGACCACTTGGAACCAAACAATTAGCAAAATACTCCAGACTAGAGGAAAATCATGGAAAGAAGCGATAACAATAACAGGAGACAGAGCAGCATGGAGAAAATTGGTAAATGAATAATAAAGAAAACCCCGACACCTAACGGTACAAGGGGATTTGATTATATATATATTATGTATTAAGACGAAGTAATATTATTAAAAAAATATTCATTAAAGAAAGGATTAATTTTATGTAAGAAATATGTATTATGATGATGATCAAAAACAAAATCACTATAAAATCAATTTAAATCAAATAAATAATAAAAAAAGGTTATCACATTTCATAAAAACAGAAGATAAATTAATCAACACTAATTAATTGAAACTAAATAAATATCCAACAAGTAACAAAAATAATCAAACCTACCATTAAAAAAATAATAATGAAAATATAATTACAAATGAAAGAAACAAACGAACAAATAATTATAAATTTTCTAAGAACATTTTTTCCGTTAAATACATAAAAGGATTTTCAAGAATCTATTCAGTTCGGATATTGTATAGAAACTCTTCCACGGAACTGCACCTGCGTGTGTGACGTTTGAAATTACCAGAAGAACGAGTGCACGTGTGTTACTACGAACTGCACCTGCGTGTGTGAAGTGATATTCCGCAAATTTTAAAAACTTAGAATGCCACCTGTATAAAGAACTACGTAAGAGTTTTACTTGGTAAAAAAATATATCGATCGGTTTTGTGACCTTTAAGCCTCAGTGTTATAGAATTTAAGAGCTGTTCTGACCATAATATATTATAAAAAAATTATTGAATATTAGAAAAAACTGTTATATGTATAAAAATTGTTTGTAAAATTAGTTAGAAATAAGCAAATTAAGGAATAGTTCTTTCTGATTGATTTTAAATGAAGCATTCTTATTGGTCAAAGAATATTGGGAGAGGGATCTCAACACTTTACCTAAAAGAACCAGTCAGAGAGGATTAAAGATTCAAGACCCTTTATACAAAAATTCAACAATAATTATTAAAAGATTCAAGATTCATTATTCAACATTCATCACTCATATTTCAACTTTCATTACTCAAAATTTTACTAAGAACTATCGTCTTGTAAAGTTTCAACTAATAACTTTTGTCTTGTAAATTCAACTCACAATTTTCGTTTGATAAATATTCAAACTTTTAAAGATTCAACTCGTAATTTTCATTTTAAAAAAAGGACTTTGCTTTTCTCTTAAATTTTATTAACTTTATAAGTTAAACATTATTCGACTTTGAATTAGAAAAATAGGTTTTGTTGAGTAAAGCAAGAATCATCACTTTTATAATCTAAGAAAACAGTTCCAAATTTAATTTTAATGATACAATAGTTAGTATCAAGTATAAGAAATTTGACTTACCTTTATCGAAAATATTCCTAGGGTAAAATAACTTTGTATAACACATCACTTGTATAAAGGAAGTCACATCAACCAATAAATTGTACAAAAAAATCCACGAGTAATATAACAATAAATTCCTTCATCGTAAGAGGTTCTGTTTTAATTAAACCACCGAAGTTTTCCATCTCACGTGCTTTTACAAGATAGACTACCAGTACCACGTTCGTCAGCTGAGATCAACCCCGGCGACATCTATACAAATAGATGACAATAATAACTTAGACGGTCCAAAAAGAAGAGAGCAGAAGTCAGCATTATCAATGCTGAATGCTTCCGTTTGAACAATCACCAACAGCCTAAAATGAGGCCCTAGCGTCTAATTGCCAATAGCAGTATGGGCTATTATCTCGCTCAACAAAGAAAGGTAGTTACAACAGATATAACGTCGCAATAAGGAACTTTAGACTTGGCAGAAATTTGTCTAGATTTTATTACTTTTTAGAGATAAACAACCAGCTCAATCGATACTTTGCTTTTATATAGTATATTTTTGTTAAGATCATGTTTTACATAAAATACCAAACCTACTAATTGTAGGCATAATAAAGTTTTATGGAAACAACTTCTTGAAAACGTTTTGATAGAGTATTTCCTCCACTAATTTTTTAATTTCATATTCAATCAATTCCTACAAAGCAAAACATTCCATTCACTTCCGATAAATATTCGCCTATTAATAGTATAGGTTATGATAATAGAATGTAGAATCTAATGCATTATGTATGAGAATGGAAGTAATGTAAGATTTTTGCCAAGAGCATGATCTTATTTTGCTGCAAATTTTGGACATTCTTATGAAAATGTTTGCGATTTACATTTTCATAGACAATATATACTAAGGATTTTATTGTCGGATTTTTAGTTAAAATTTATCCAGTAAGATGGTTATGGGAAATGTACTGTAAGAATATACGAACACAGAGATGTTTTTACATAAATAGAATCTTACAAAAAAAATACCTGATGTAAAAACCGAAAAATATCTGTTAAACACTATATTATTATAATATTAATTACAAATAGACTCTCATATTTTATAATGATCCTATTTTGCAAATATTTGTGTTTTAATGTATCAAACATTAACTACAAATTGAATCCTATTAATATTCATTATTTAAATTGTGATATTAATAAATTAAACATGGAATATTTCTCATTTTAAATTGCAAATTAATATTTTATCTTTTTATACTAATACCACTACTACTAACGTTATTCATAACCCTTGTCAGTTTGTTTTTCGTTCATTTTTTACTGCTTTCTTTTGAGGATGTTTTTCCTGTGACAAATCTTTACAGCATTCTATTGCTATCCATTTTGTGTATATGTCCGGCCCCATCCGATTTTTTGTTTCCGGAATACTTACAGTAAAGACCCCACTTTTAAATCTTCTCTTGTACTTCCGTTTCCCGTAAAATACTATTGATTGCATGCTCGACTCTCTAGAATGGGATAAATACTCATTTTATGTTTATAGGTTTGTATTTTTTAGTTATAGTTGGTGCAAAACAAAATTTGATTCACGTCACTAATTTCGTCTTAATTGCCAAGCATCGTTCACAACTTTCAAATTAAAAGTTTCATTCAAAAATCACTATAGTTCGTTCGGTGGATCTTTTCCCATGACCTTGAACAATATACAAACGCAATACATCAATACATTAAATAACACGTAGGTCGTAGATTGATAGTTTAATAAGGATATGGCTAAAGGGACGGTGGACGTTATTTATTATTGTATTAAAGCTGGTGATATTTGTAAATATTTTATAGCCTTTTAGCAATATGCTACCCAAATGTTTAGTTTAAAAAAACTGTTAGTACACCAGAGTTTAATGGAGCTATTCTTCAAACTTGCTATTAAACAAATTTACTTGTATAATATTTAGTATCAATAATAACTTTCTCTCTAGAAACTATGCAAATCAGAATTGCTTTGTTAGGGTTATGGCTGCAACCATTACTATTGGACAGTCCCACCCAGACAGTTTAACTTTGAAAAATAAATGGGTTGTAAAAATAAATAATTCATATTTTAAATATGTTTATTTAAGGCTTAAATATATACACAATAATTTTTATTTAATTTTCCTCATATTCAGAATCAGAACTGTCACCAGCATTTATATTTATTAAAATTGGTTGAATGCCAATATCATCAATATTCTGCTCTCGGGCATACCACTTTTGTATGATTTCATGGGTATGCCTAACACACTTTTTCCAAATTTGTGGATTACATTGTTCCAGTGCCTCTTTCCACATATTTATAACTAAACTATCTGAATACCCATCTTTACCAATATATTTATTATAATATGACTTGCAATTTGCCCAAATTAATTCAATAGCATTGAATTCACAATGATATGGCGAAAGTCTTAGCACTTCATGTCCATGTTCTCGTAGTAACTCATCAATTATATAAACATTTTCTTTTTTATTCATTTTTGCAATTTGTAGCAATTCTGGTTTTGTAAATTTTGCATCAAACTTAATGTTGTTTTTCATCAACCATGCTTTTGCCTGGACTAGAAAGAATTGGATTATTTTCTTTTCTTTTTTTTATAGCATATACTGTCCGCCGAGATATTTTCAAAGCAGCAGCTACCCTCTAACATAAAAAATTGATTAATAAAAGTATATTGCTAAATAATATTTATTTTACTTCTTGAACACTTGAAATTGGTTCCAAAGGTCCCCCATTTCTTTTTTCTAACTCAAAATACTCCAACAAATTCAGGACCAGCTCCTGTGCTTGCGAATTCAACCTTTTTCCAGGCATATTCTAAAAATGAAAACTATTTATCAATGGTTCTGGTTATCCAGAAAATTAGGTCAATATTTTCTACTTTGGTGAAAGCAAAATGTGTTTCATATAATTCAGTTTGATGGAGTCAATTTAAGGTTAGTTTTCATTGCAAAATAAATTATTAAGAGGTAGATAAATAATATTCACTTACCACAATTATTCGAACACTCAGGTATAGGTTAGTTGTTAAAACAACTGTTTTTGAAATAAATTTATATGTATGCAAGGAGCAATAAAATGGATAAAAATCTAAAATAAAAATGTAAACAACGTATTTGGTCTGTCAATTTACAAATTCACGGATAAACCACAGAACTTTCATTGTGTAGGTTACACCTATCATCGACATTCGTCATATGGCTATCTCTGTTTGTTATATTATGCTGTATTGGAACAAACGGTTCAATTTTGGGGTTTTAGTTTCTGTGAGTAAAAAAGAGACGTACTACAAAAAGTAGTATGTTAATAATTTCAGCCATGGGAAAAGATCCAGCGAACGAACTGTATAAAATAATACTTAAATTTGTTTACATAAAGTTGGTAGACGTGACTGACAAGTCGCGTCGTTGCTGTTGTCACCGATTAGTATATTTAGTTTTGTTTGTATTTGTCATTTTGTTTGTGGTTTTTGTGTTATTCTTTCTTGTTGTTATTTTGAAATATAAAAAAACTGTTCTTTTAAGAACAAAAACAGTGTAATAAGTGAAAAAATGCTAAAACAACTAAATAGTCGCTGCAAAAAACTGATAGCTTCTTTGATACATTTTTTTGAAAGAGAACGAGACAATGGTGGCCCTTTCATACCTTTTGCTGCTGTTCAAAAGGTTAGTAAAAAGTTTTAAACAGTATATTAGACAAAATATTATTCAAGTTAAATAAAAATACAAATGTTTTCACGATATCCACAGTATATTTGTGTGTTTATTATTAAACCCATATACCCAAAAGGGAAAAAAACATAAAAATTATGTTGGTATTTTGTTTGATGTCACTTCAAAAAAGTTGTTTTGGATAATTTTATTCGAATCGATCTTTAAATCTTGTAAACTTATATAAGTCCGGCAACACTGTCTATACGTGTCGACGTAAAATTATGATGACGTGTATCAAATTTTGTTTTGCGCCGACTATATACAATTGTTGTTGATGATTTTAGCAGTTTCATTATCAATGAATTAGTGAAAGAATGTCCTTAAAATGTCTTCGATGAATTTTTGGTTTCGACGAAAATTTTTTTATCTGGCAAAAATGCGAAAACAAACGGAAATGTGATTTTATCACGATTACGTAGTCGATTACTGCATAGGCATTGCGAAACTAAAAGTCAACATTTATTTCGTGAAAAATTTTATCAGTTTAAACTTGTGCATTTGTTTAATTTGAATCAGTTGCCTTTTTACTAAATTATATTGGTTATTCAGTCTACGGAAATTTCATTTTAAGCTAGTAAAGTTAACGAGTTTGATAATTCTTGATTCCAATCAGCTAAGAGGTCAGGTGAATAGCTTTTATAGTACAAGAGCTCGTAGAACTTTTTTCTAGAGAAAAGGAAAATATTTTCCACGACATTTTTATTAAAATACATAAAAATACAAGCTAATTTATAAGTTTTATAACCAATCAACAAAGTCCTTTATTGTCCGTTAAAATACGAATGGTGACTCCAGAAGAAAATGAACAGAGTACTTTAAAAAAATTCTGAATATAATAGCACTTTCTAAGAATCTTAAGATTACATTATTTTGGGATCATACAAAAAGTTAGAATGCAGTCACTTATCGCAGTCGAACATTTATGGGATTGACAAAGTATTGGAGCATACTTCAATATAAAAATTGAATGGAAATAGTTATTTTATTTCCTTTAGTGGCATGTAAAACATATACATGTAAACTTACCAATGAAAAAACAGTATTAAACTCCCAAAAATCAAGAAAATACAAGAAAATAGTCAATAACACATATAAAACATTTGGTTTGACACTTACGTCACTACATTCCCAGTCCATTATTTTACATCATTCGGTTTTCACAGCACTTACTGTCTAATAGATTAAGAACATTACCACATTTTTGAGCTACAATCAGGTAGTTTTAACTAAAGACACCGGCCCCCGGACTAATATAAAGAGAGATAATAAACGCAGACGATAGAAGGTAATGTTGAATTTTAATTGCAAGTTTTCACCCTTTTCTTATTCTCCAGCAGTTATTTCTTTCATCAAATATTAACTTCTTCTAATTTCTCAGAGTACAGCTGTTAATTATGAAAAAAAGTATTAAAATTATATTTACTGCATTAAATTACTGATCTAGATGGAAAATTAAAATACTGGGCAAGTAATTTTGGCTTACATTAAATAGAACAACATTATATAATGGTTTTTCTGTAAATTTTCTGAGTTGTAGTTGATGATTGACCAGATTAAAGTTAATTGTGATTGAATAATTTTTTAAAACAAGTAAAATAAAATAAAAGAAATACGAATGGAAGCTGACGATTTATTATTGGATGGTGAACAAATGATAAAAACAATAAGAGCTAAAACAGCTAAAAAAGGAAGATATTTCCTTGGTCTTGTAGGTAAACTTCAAGTAGATATGCCTAATAATTTTCATTTTGCCAAAATTTTTCTTAATATAATTATATAAATATGTATAAAATTATATATTTATTCATATTATTGATTTTAAATCAGTTGGAAGTGAGAGGTACTCCTAGCATTGTAGATGATTGAGTATTTAATCAAAGAAAACATGATTTAGTAGACATCCAAATCCATATTTCTTGCAGGATATCTTGGTATTGGTCTATCAGTCTTATTTTCCATAGATTAACGAAATAAGCAGACTCTAATACAAACAGAATTTTGCACGACTTGCAATGGGTCCAACCAGCCAACCCAAATTATATAATGAAAAGCCATATTTTGCTGTTTAAAAATGGATTCAAAATGATGTAAAGTACAGGAACTGCAAAAACACAGACCAGAGCGAAGATGAAATTCAAATAAAGAGGAATAAGTTCCTTAGAAATGGTTTTAATAGCAAAACATGCAGAAGAGATAATCTCTTAGATAAGGTATCGATATCGATTATTATTGAGCATCAGAGGTTGTAAAGTACCCTTGTAGGATAGAGCTATTGCTTTGTCTGCGTCAAAGCCAAGTCAGTTAATAGGTAATTGTAAGTTTGCCAAGTCCGAACTTCTCCAGATTACACTGGTATCATCTGTAAATTGGGTAATTTTCCCATTTAATTTTAAATCTGCAATATCGTTTATAAAAAAAGAAGAAGAATAGGGGGATCCACTCTAATTGTTTTTGCTTCAAACCCTGCAACTGACACAATTTTTATTTTCCTTAACCCAAACTTTTTATTGAAATGTTTAGTTAGGTACACAATCATTTTTTTAATATTCTTAGTAAGATAGATTCCACAAAGTAAAGATAAATACAATGATTTCAGTTTTTATGCCAGATAAATTTTGTTTAAAAAAAAGGAAGAGTATTTCAAATAGCACACCTATGATGCTGTAGTATCAAATTTAAACACGACAATAACATTGAAGTAATCAAAACTAAATTTTGAAAACTTTCTGACTGTTTAACAAAAGTTTTTGATGAAACAATATAAAGTTTGGAATCAAAATAACCTAACATACATACTAGTTACTGTAAAAGAGATATCAATCAAAATCTTCGTCGGACCTCAGTAGGTACGTTATTACATCTAGAATGTTTCACTTTATAGTTTATGAAACTGCTCAACTTTTTAAAAGTTTTTTAAAAGGTAGCATGCAATATCTTTCTACTGTATTCACCCAATTCGAAAGTTTTAAAAATTTAAATTGCACATAATGGTTTCTTTGCCATGTTGTGCCCCTTCAGCTACCATCAAGAAATAAAAACATCATTTAATTCATGTTTATTTTCGTGAGAATAGTAAATTAACGCTCGTGGCAGAATAGCATAATTTACATTACTGTAATTTCCATATTTAACTTATTTCAGCGTAGCACTTAAGTTGAACGAGAAAAACTATTCTTTATTTGTTCATTTACATGTTTTAGACTTGAAAAACTGAATTTTCCTTAACAGAAATAAGTACGGAAGGCATAAACAATTAGTTTCAAAAACCACACTACAAATCTTTCACCAATTTCAAGCCAAATTTTTGAAAATGGATTGTTTAATCTATACTAAGTTACATAAAAATTCGAACACCCGGTTTAAATAATTTTATTTTAATAAAATTTATTGAATTTATTTATTTTACTGAAATAAACAATTGATAAAATTTTCAGCCTTATCAGTTGAAGATTCCGGTTTTTAAACTGCTTTTTTTGAAATCCACTAACAATCCAAAAATGAATATTGTAGCCGTAGTAAAGATCCAAATTTTACGGATTTTGATTCTTGGCATTCTTTACGATTGGTTACGATGCCTAGGGCACGGAGACCTTATACGATTTCGTCAACTTAGTGAGTTTGATAGGGGTCGTATAGTGGGACTTCGGGAAGCTGGGTTTTCTTTTCGGGAAATTGCAGTTAGAGTGCAAAGAAGTGTAGACAACGTGGTTAGGTGTTGTCAGGCATATTTATGGCTTCGAGAAGGCCGTACGCAAAAAGCAAGGGGCTCTGGATGCCACCAAGATCTCCCGACTTATCCCCAATTGAGCACGTGTGGGATATGATGGATAGGAGATTGCTCAATTTGCAACGTCCTTCTCAGACTCAGAAGAACTTCGAGAGAAGTTGGTGGTTGTCTGGAATGAGATACCACGGAAGGACATTGACCACCTGATCAGAAGCATGCCTAGGCGCGTTGGAGAATGTCTAACACATAGGGGTGCATCCACACATTATTAAAGGTAAAAGGGCTTTAAAGCAATGCAATCATTTTGAAATTTTTATCATTTACTTATTATGCTTCAGTATTCTATTCTATTCTATTCTTCTGGGGTGCGTTTCATGCATGTACTGGAGCTCTAGGCTCATTGTACCCCCCTGAAGTAATCATACCAGGTTCGTTTCCTTCATGTATTCTAGAATGTCCCTGATATTCGCTTTCACGATTTCCTCTGGCTCAGGAAACTGAATGCCAAAGTGTCTCTGTCTAAGCCACTTAAGGCTCGGACAGTGACATATTACGTGAAGAGGAGTTTCGTCTTCCTCACCACATTTTCTGCATAATGGGTCCTCAGCGAGTCCTATTATGTTCATGTGTTTTCGGAGATGGCAGTGTCCTGTAAGCAGTCCCACTGCCTTTCTCAATTGGGTTCTACTTAGGCTGAGTAGTTCTGTAGTTTTCTCCCTGGATGGACCTGTTATGAAATGCTTCAGTAAATAGTTATACAAAATTTTAAAAAAATAAAATCATTTAAACTGGGTGTTCGGTTCTTAGTATCTGTTAAGAACATCCTATACCTACTTCGCGCAAGGAGAATAGTATCGTATTCTTTAAACCAGCCTTTATTTATTTTTATATATAACACACAAATTGTATAATCTCTATTGATCTAGGGCGGTTTTCCAGACAGAAATACCTGCCATTTACTGAGGAGGCATTGAAAGCAATAGGCTAAGGGTACAAAGAAGAACCATTGCTATATTTTCATCGAACCAAGCGGTCATAAAGGCGCTAAATACAACTGAGGTTAATTGTAAGTTGATCTTGGACTCTACAAAAGCCTTGGTAGAAATGGGCAACAAAGAAAGGCCTACAATTGTGGGGGTACCTAGTCCCAGTTCATACAAAACGAACGAAGAGGTGGACCTACTAGCTGGAGATAATGCAGAGAATCCACTTAACCAACCAAAAACATTGTGCGACTTATATTTAACACTATAAAATGCCCAGAAAGGCTAAGGAATTTAAAACAGGTCGAACATCAATAGTAACAGAGTACCTAATAGGTATTTCTAACCTAAGGCGAAGAAAAACCTATGGCTAGAAGCTGTGCTGTGTGGGGGAATTACTGTGCAGTGTAATGTCTATTAGAAGAACAAGATAACCAGCTAGGATTACGAATTCAACAGTTACAATTCTAGATTAAATAAACTATGATTTTTTATCTACGTATGGGAAGCATAATATATAACCAGATGTGTCAATTAATGGCATACGCAGACGATATTGTGATTTTGGCAAGAACAAAAGCTAATCTAATTGCAGCGATAAAAAAATTGTGAAGATCAACAAAAGCTAAATGTCTGACAATAAATTAAGCCAAGACCAAATTTATGGTACTAAAAAGTATATCAGGTCTCAGTAATGTAACTGCACAATTAAAAGTTACAACGGCAGAATCAGAATATTGTTTTCAAAAAGTAGAGAGTTTTAGTTCTCTGGGGGTTGCCATTACAAGCAGTGGAGATGAAAAGGAGGAGGTACAGGAAAGAATAGCCAAAGGCATGAAATGTATGCGAAGCATGTTGCATATTTTAAGATCAAAGAATGTCTCAAGAAACACCATGAAAAGGAATTACAAAACTATGATAAGGCCAGTAGTATTGTATGGATCTGAGGTGTGGAAACTAAACATAAAAGAAAAGAAGGCTTTGGATATATTCGAACGGAAAGTATTACGAAAGATATATGGCGGGAAAAAAATACATGACATTTGGATAAGGAGAACCAATAATGATCTACAAGAGTTATATGACGAGCCATCAATAACAAGCATAGCCAGGGTCCAAAGGATGAGATGGTTGGGCCATGTATAAAGATTGGGTAATGAGAGACCGACAAAGCAAGTTTTAAGAGGAGGCATAACAGTGAGACGTAAACGGGGCAGACCACGAACGAAATGGTTAGATGCAGTAGAGAGAGACCTGGAAGAAATAGGAATAACAAATTGGAGAAGAAAAGCTGAAAATAGAAAAGAATGGAGAAGAACTTGCTACCAAGCCATGGGCCTACTGGGCTCGCAGTGCTGAACTATATTTATATGGGAAGCATTTGGGGTCTAGGATCATGAAGCGAATGTATTTGAAGTGTAGATGAGAAAACTATACTGGTAGCACAAAAAAATCTAGAATTTATCAAAAAATGAAACCTAGATTTACTTTATTTATTTTTTATATTTATTTCAAATATATACTTAAAGATAATGCTTTCAGTTACAAGAAAAAACTGCCTCACGATTGATAGCCAAACTTAACCCTAGCGCCAGCTCTGGCCAAACATCGAACTACGGGAATCCCCACGGTGCCTGATGAATATGCATGTTTTAAAAAGTATTATGTTAAAATATACTCGGTACGTGTGTGCTGCGAGGCGAATGCAAAATGTTTAAATTTATCATCAAAAATTGAAATTGGAGTGGCTACACATTTTGTGTTACTCAATCATATTAAATCCGACGCAGATGTTCGATCCAATTTTGATTATGACGCATATATATATATATACGAGAGAAGAGTAAAAACACATTATCTTTCCCATTTTTTTGCATTGTAGACGAAATAAAAATGTTCCAAATAGAAGCATAATCATTATACATGCGATGCATGTAATCAAGGACCCAAAGTAGGGCTTTGTATCCGACTCGCAACAGGTCCTGCTTCAACACAATATAAACAGTAACAAAAAATTTTAATCTCAATGCATTCGGCTGCTTCATGCGATTTTAAAAGCCATTTGTACTGCATTGTTTGTATTTTTTACGAGATTCATATATATGAAAATTTACACGGACATTTTTTGAGGACTATACGACTAATAAAGTTTTAGATGACCCGATAAAGTTTAAGCAAATTAACTAATTGAACTCGTTCTTTATTCATGTAATATGTTTAAAGCGGCAAATTGTTTTAATTCCTTCTGGAATTCCTAAATGACAGTATTTAGACGTAAAAAGATGTACCGTTAATTAAAAGAAGACATAAAATTAATGAATAAATCATTGATTGAATGATTTTTGTTCAAAATCTAAACCCATATCTGTATCTGTAGAGTAGGGAGGATGAGTATAGATCCACAGCACTTAGGCCACAATATGGCCCATTATACATCCTTCCAAGGAGTCGCTCTCCTAGGACATTGTCCATCCTGCCTTATCCAGGAAGGAGGACAGGTGACCAGGGGATATCTCCTTAATATCAGCAGGTGTAGACCAAGACTTACCGAACACACACTCTCTTATCGACGATGGCTCCAGACATTCACATAAGACATACCTGACAGTTTCATCTTTCTGTTAACACATCCTGCATAGAGATGTGTTCACTAGCCCCATAATATGGAGGTGTTTCCTTAGTTGACAGTGTCCAGTCAAAAATCCCAGTGTTAAACGTAGGTTCTTCCTGGTAATCGCCAAATATTTATTGGGATCCAGCTTCTCAGGGTCGCCCAGGATGATCCTGGCAAAACTGCATCCTTTGGTTTCATCCCAGCTCTTAAGGGATTGAGTATGGGTGTAACATTTGGCTAGTTCCGCAATTGTCGAAGTCTTCAAATCATGGGTGTCGCCTGATCCCAAAATGTTCAGTCCAGCCGCCATCCTGGCCAGAGAGTCAGCAATACGGTTACCTTTGCTCATGTCGTGCCCTTTCACCCACCTTAGAAATTCCTTTTCTGGTTAGCTCTCCTGCGGTGATTGAGATACCAGCCAGTTCTGTTTGAACCACGCTGGAAATTTTCCCATTCCCCACTTAATTCTTAGGCTATTAAATACAAACCTGGGTTCAATGGCGCCACCGGCTGTCTGTAGCAGAGGCACCGCAGTGAGTGCCTCCCATAACCCAAACTGTCTGTTGTTTAGTGGGATATAAAATTTCTGAAGATGCCAGGATCCTCCAAGATAGTGAGGAGACTGGTAGCAGCAGTATTATTAAGTTTCTACTCATTGAAAGTGATGCTAAGAGCAAATGCTGAAGGCGTGCTAATAGAGAGAAAGTTCGGTAATGAATGGATGGGAAAATAGAGAAGTGAGAAATGTCTGAGGGTGTGCTAAAAGAGTGGAAGATATTCGGTGGACCAAATATTAACGGAGATGATCTATTTCTTAACACAGGTGCTCACTGGACATGGATAAAAAGTAGGAGATCTCCACTAGAATGGAAAAAGACAGACTAAAGTTAGCCAGAGGTGTGAAATTGATGATGCTTTGGGTCACGTCTTTAGATGACGAAGAAAAAAGAAGTACTTAAGAAGTTGGAGAGGAAACTCGTGTAGGGTATAGTGAGAAAACGTGTTCGAGATGATATTAAAAAGGAAGGAGGAATGAAGGAGCATTATTAGCTTAAGAGAAGGTTTTTGATGACCGGTAGGTAGGAATAATAGAAAGGAGAAGTGAAGGAGACTATGAGAGGGACCGCCACCCATCTTGAAGTATACCAGGCTAAAGATTTCAGAGAAGGGTTTATTAGGTAGGCATCCCCCTGGAGATCAAAGGATAAATCGTGTATCTCTGCGCTAGGTAGAGTCACCGAATATTAACAAAGACTAGCATTCCAACTCTAGGGCAGGCCTATAAACGTTCCTTCCTTACCCCGTCGCCGATTTCGGGGACTGTCGGGCCCACAGCTCATGTACGTAAATAGGAGACACGTGCTTGTTTTCGTACGATAGCGGCTTTACTTTGAAGCATCGACATCAAAGTGCCTAAGGGTGAGTTGTTCTACTAGTCTTGTTTATGTACGGTGGTAGAGTGGTGAATTTGGCGGAAAAGGCTAGGGAGGGCAGCTGGAGAAACAAAAAGCTGGCACTACTAGTGTTTTTCGATGTGGGGAACGCGTTTAATAGTGTCAGCAAGGGGGCGGTGTTGAGCGCGTTGTTTAGGCTCAGAGTGGGTGAGGGGTTGGTTAATTTAGTGGAGGATTACTTAAGGGCTTGAGTTATAATAGATTCAAGGGGGAGGAGATATAGAACGGTGATAGGAGTACCCCAGGGATCGGTACTGGGACTGAAGCTCTGGAAGTGTGTGTTTGATGAGGTTTGTGGGATTGTATGCCAAGAGGGATGTGAGATTGCGGTGTATGCGGACCCATCAAACATGAGTTTCCCATCTCAGCCCGAAAAAAAAATCGCCATAAATTTCACTTCTAGAAATGAAAATAAATTATGTATTATCCAAATAAAGTCATAATTATTGCCGAAAGTGAAGATAACCTGCAGAGTCGAAGATAAGCTACAGAAACTCTTACATTAATTTAGTAACAGCCTTTGTATTTCTTCATATTCGTCTTCTGACTCTTATTATCTGGAATTACTGCATACTAAATTACAAATTGCGAAAATTAATGTCTTTTTGGTTCTTGTTAGAGGGATGCGTCAAAGGAATGTTCATAGGCTCCACTTCTAAAACTGCTTCTTTATTTTGTCACTCACTTAATTGCAAAGTTATATATGCCCACCAGAAATGGAGAAATGTCATTTCTCCCTGGACAGGGAGAAATGACATAAACTTTTTAAAAGAAAGCTCACGAGTGGCGATGTATCTTTGGAAGCAACGTTGTCAAGATTAAATGAAACCAAGATGTCATCGACACTAAAATTTGCGACATTTTAGTTTTATTCTTAAATTTTTAAAAATAGTTTTTTAATTAAGATTTAATTTTTTTGCATATGAATATCTGGGCATTAACCCCTAAGAGATATTATTAAAATTATTTCCAGTTCTCCAACAATTTTCATGGGTTGGAGTCTAGACATAAAACAAATATCTTTTAACTGATCCCACATTAATGATTACACCAATTAAATCATTTTAATAAACACTAATACCTACTGCCGCTTCATTTATTAAAAATAACAGTCTACCCCAAATAAATCAAACCGCTGAAGGCGGTGGGATTTAATGGATACGAATTATTCAACATTATTCTAGAGTGATTTATAGACATGCGAATTTGTGTTAATAACATGTTCATTTGTAAAGAAATGTTCACGTATAAGATAACCCAACATTTCTTGGATGTTATCCTGTTGCCAATTTATTCACGAGATGAGTTAATCTTTCGCTAACGTCGAGACGCAGCCGAGAATCTCGGGCTCGCACTTTTAGAATAAATAGTCAAGTTCGTTGGAATGAGGAAAACGTGGTGCATAACGCTAGTCGGGCACTATTTTCTTTGCACGCAACCAGGGTTGCCATCTTAGCGGTTTTATAGGTAAATCTAACGTTTTTAAGGTTAAAATTGTAAAATTCGTACTTGGATTTGTGTCGCGTCGAAATTCTAGCGTCTTTTGACATTTATTTGACTTGCTAGTTCGCTACGCAGGTTTTTTAAATTATACTTTAAATAATTTCTTTGCTATTTGGTCCGTCAGTGAACTTTGAAAGTTAAAGCTCTTTGTCCAGTTATTGTTTAGTGACATTTGTAGATGTAACAATGGCAATATTGGCAATTCGACCTTCGAAGCAAGTGACAGTTGACAGTAGTGACAATTGACACAACACAATATGAATAAAACCGACAGAGCTCACACTTCTTTGCCGCTCTTTGTTTTTTTTCTTTCTCCACTGTCCAAGACACGTGACACCTGACCTTGTGACATTACATTATACTTGTAATAGTTATTTACGTTACAAGTCCCGGAAGTGACTTATAACGGTACGAGAAAGATGTTTATGGACGAGGCGACGAAAAGAATATCCAATCGAGTATCGTAATCATCACTTCACAGAAGTGTATCGTACTATATTTTTTTTTCATACTGACTTTGCTTTTAAACGCAATAAAATATGAAACTGAAATGACATATTTGATCATTTTATTAGGAAGTCATGTAGACTGCTATGGAGAAAATGTGTTACTTGATTTATTCTTAACATAGTTGATTTGCTTTATAAATAAAAAATGAACAGCGGCTACCAAGTAACAATGTAAATAAAGGCAGACATATTGAATTTTTTTGCACACACGAAATATCTGCGTAGAAAATGGATCTGAAATTAGATGAAATTGCTGAGAAAACTGCGGAAGCGATAGGGCAAATCATTCCAGTTAAGTCTGCGAAAAGATATGAAAAAGAATATGCGCTGTTTTGCAATTGGCGTGAAGAACACAATTTGAAAAGTAGTGCTGATGAAAATGTGATGTTGGCTTACTTTTTGGATGTGGTAAGAACAGTTTTTTTAAAGAATATTCTTTTCAACAGTTTAAATTTTCACTCAAAAACATTCAACCCTTCTTCATTATGGTCCAAATACTCGATGGTAAAATCAATTATTATGGTTAATGAGAATGTCAACATATCAAGTTTCCCAAAGTTGATAGCTTTTTTGAAAAAACAAAATGTAGACCATCAGCCAAACCAGTCGAAGGTGCTGGCAAAGGAACAAATTGAAAGCTTGTAGTTAAGATTAAAAGGACAAAAACGCATAATCGACGAGCTTTCACTGTGATTAACAGTGATGAGGTTCACTATTTGGGTGTGTTAGAAAATACATGAATTTACGGCAACACGTCTACCTGAAAGCTCTTTTGGTGGGTTATAGTTATAGACAAGGAAAATGTCTGTCTCAAAGAGCTGGTATACATACTGTTTGGGGAGCATCTAAGAAAATAGCTAAAACTAGACCAATCAGAAAAGTATACAGGTCATTGCTTCAGGAGGACATCCTCAATGTTATTGGCCAATGCTGGAGCTGACCTTAAAGTTCCAAAACAGCACGGTGGATGAAAGAGTTGCAAAAAAGTACATATAAAAATGGATTGAAGGCAAAAACAAGATTGCAAGAATGATCCAAAGGGGCGAAACTTTTGTTAAAGTGCTACATCACAGCCACACGTCTTCCGCGATTACAGAAAACACTATAAATCCATCAACAACTCCATTAATACATATTGCTGGCAACAGCAGTTGTACAATTAATGTCAATCTGCAAAAAGTAGAATAAAAGCTTAGTTTATGTTGATTCACTTATTATTTCAAACAACATTGGGAGAATTGAAGAGTAATGTAAAGTACAAGTGTACCGTAAAATAATGAAAAAAAAATAGTTTTGGTTTTTAATCTGTAACCTTTAGTGACTCCACAATGGCTGTTTTTTACATACTATTTAGTTGTAACCATAATTGTTTAAAAAAGTATTTAATTTTTTATCTTCTTTAGTATTAGGAGTATTAACATACGAAACTACAGGTCTAAGTGGTTTTGACTTTTTATATAATTTAATTGTTCCATATAATTCTGGACGTTGACGATTTTTATTTACTATGTATTTTTTATCGAAGTCATTAAATATGTAATTTGAATTATTTACATGTTCTCTTATTTGGTTAGAAAATTTTTGAGTGGGATCTTTATTTAGAGTAATATTTTATTGTTAATTACAGGTCGACCATCCCAACTCCAAAACTGCACTCTGCTTAATCAGACGTTGAATTCCCTACAAGTTGACTGCATGGAAGGTTTCGATGGGGGTCTTCCACAAAGTTTCCTAATGGAAATTCTTGAACTTCCGACTCTCAGACCGAAATTGAACTATACGACTTATAGAGCCCCGCCAGTTTTTACTGCAAACGGTTTGGATACCGGTGCCAGTTACAGGATCATCCTGTATGCGGAAAATGCAAAAGGCAGGAGCGATCCGACCATAATTGATCCCGTTACTTTTAAAGGAGTGGCCAAATTACAGGGTGAGTAAATCTACAGAAGAATCGTCACCAAAATAGTTATAAATTAGTAGTAATAAAACTCAAAGTCAACCCACAGTATGTAATTTAATGAAATATTACAACAGCGACATGTTTCGGTCACAAGACCATCTTCAGGCTTTAAGAGAAGAACACAATATGTCAGAGAGAAGAAATACAAAGTCAAATATATAAAAGACAAAATATAACATGTACAAAAGTCAAATCATATAAGATAAAATCTAACATGTAATAGAAAATGATAGTTAGTATAACAGTCAATATAGTATTTTAACATTTATAGAACAAACAGAATCAATGTCAAAATATAAACAAATATTATAATATATAATAAAATGTGGAGACTCACCTCTATGTGCAGACTGCAGCGTTTAAACAATTTATAACAGATATTATGATTAAAAAAGGGGAGTTTTTTAATGTGAAATTGGAAGTTAATGTAATAAAAGAGGTTGAAAAAGAAAGTTTAAAATCTATTTTAATTATTAGAACGAACTATGTGAAAGTTAATGTGTGAAAATAAGAAAATTTGGCGTAGAGCAGTAAATATTTTAGAATGAATCCAGGTATCAACATTCTATGAACTCATTGCTAAACCTGAAGTTTGTTCATATGGTTTCATGTACATGTCGCTGTTGTAATATTTCATTAAATTAGGTACATACTGTGGGTTGGCTTTGAGTTTTATCACTACTATTCGTACTATCCACATTTGAGTTATGGATAACCTCTACAATTTTAGTTACAAATTATGTTTGGAAAAAAGATGGTGTTAAATATTTAGGAAGTGCTATTTCTACAAACTTTTTTTGTTATATTTTTAAATAAAATAAAAAGTTATAGTTAAAGAAGCAGCCATCAGCAAATGAATGCAAAGAAAGTCTCTTGAATTTACATATTATGAAAATTACCTTGCAGATTGTTGTGGACATTGAAATTCGTTTAATTCGACACAGACCAAGCGGTATAAAATATGCATGTATGTCGCCTAGTTACAATGTATCTTTAACACTGTCCACTAAAGCCCCATCATGTGTTCCGTTCCCTAAGGGCAGCAGTCTTCAGATCTCGTAGAAGCTGCATAACTCCCACTGTGGCGATATTTCGGATGCCCTTCGGCGTATTTGCAAACTAGCCCGCTATTACGAAGTTTTTTATTAGGAAGGGATTTAATAGGGAATGTGGTGTGATCAAACGAAAACTTTGATATAAACTTTAATCGTATAAAATTTGCATATTTATATTTATAAATTCGGATACTTGTTTCTCGCTAGGCAAGATATAGCTCTAGAATCTTTTGCGTTTCATTTGTTTGGAGTGAATTCATTATAAATGTAAATCCTTCAAAGCCCAATCAAGGGTCCATCCTGTAATTAGGGGTTAACTAACCCAAACACAATAGAAACCTTAGATAATATTGTCACAACAGGTATCTGAATAGATACCATGACCGTAGAACCGAAGTTTTTTTAAAGCATAATTTCAAATAAAAATAAAAATTAGTAGTAAAATAAAAATATGCTACATATTAAAAAGTAAGAATATAAAATAGACCTTAAGTCTTCTTACTGGACAGTGAGGTATCAAAATAATTGGCAATATAACCGCTACAATTTTTATATAAAATTGATTACAACTATATAAATACTCTGTATAACATAATATATGTATGTAAAGTTGACATTTGCATACTTTTGTGGACGCTTGCTAGTGAATCCCACCATCAAAAATAGCCGAATTAATACCCAAAATGCGAACCACATAATTTTTACTCCTTTGCCATCATATTTTTGTTGATTTTTCGATCTCATTTATTAAAATATTTTTTGGTACACTATGGCCTGTTCGTTGCGGTCTCGTCGAAATTTCCATACTTTATACCGAGTCATGTATAATTCATCCTAGTCATTCGAGTCCTCCTTTTTTTTTAAATCTTTCCACGGAAACCTTTATATCTAGACCAACAAAGAATTTCATAGAATATTAAAGTCGCCCTTTTTGATTGCTATGTCACGATAAAATAAAGAAAGAGTTTCGTTTTTTTTTCTGTCTATCGACCTGGTTCGGGTTTGTGTCTAGTAGAATGTTTAGTGTCATGTGACTACCATTTCGAAAACTCATATAATTAGAATCAAAACATTGCCAATAGTTTAATACACATGTTGGAAGAAAATTGTTGTACATAAGTATTTTATGAAGTGTAACATAACCTATATTATAGTGTTACTAACTTTGAACATAAAAACAAAGGAAGGAAAGGTTATACAGAAACATAAATCGTCCGCCATAGTGTTTCAAAATGGCGTTAACAGTTTCCGGTTTATCAGTGTTTAATTTACGATAAAATGTTGTATGTGCTGTTAGTGGATTTTGCAGTTCCAAACAATAACAATAGTTTGAACCAATATAATGAAAGATTGCAAAGTAGAGGCAGTTAAAAATCTCATGGTCTATGGCCTTGAAAATGTATGCGACGAACTTAATGGCAACAATGGTCAACATGATTAAAATGCGATCTGAAAACGTTGATATAAATGATATGGATAAATAGATTTATTTAATCACATTACAAATAAATAAAAAGTTTGTGACAAGTTAAAATACACAAAAATACAAATCACAACAACGGTTGACAACCCAAATCATCTTCATTGTCTTCACATTCCGATTCGCTCTCGCTACTTTCGTTTCCTATATTTATTACCAAATTGTGCACATCATCCATAATATGCTCTCTTTCCATGTATTCGTTTTCAACTTTACCAACATGGGCACAAATATTCTACCAATGTTCTCATTTTGCATTGGCAAATTTTTCTTCCGTTAACTTTCACACATTGTCTAACTTGAAAGTAAAGTTACAGAAAGCAACGTCACTCTTTACCAGTGTCCAAATTTTTTCTATTGGATTCTGTTCCGGATGGTAAAGTGGCAAACGCAATGTTAGCATGTCATTTTCAGCTAATATTTCGTCGATTACATATATTTTATTTAGAAGCTTGTGCATTGGAATTAAATTATACAATTCTGTTTTAGTGTCAGCCATATTATAAAAAATGTTTCTTTCACTTAGCCACTTTTGCATCGCAACTTTCTTACATGATAAATTGGGCAGTGGTTCAACGAAAGTATTATGGTAAGATGCATTATCAAATAATCTAGAATACCTGCATTAAACTAGAGCAGGGCTTCTTAAACTATGGGTTGCGACCCCTTTTGGGGTCGCGTAGCAAAATTCTGGGGTCGCCAGAGATAAAAATACAATTTAACAGAAAATGTTTTTTAATTTAAAATTATTGTTAAAAAGATAAAATAACAATTATCGTAGGTAAATATATCATAAAATCTTCTAGTTCGGAAAGATTATTTGTACCTGCATTTCTATTAGGTGTATTATATTGGAATTAATAAGAAATATAAATTTATTTTTGTCAATCTCTAAAAGCCGAAATAATCCCGAGAAATAGTTATTTTCAACCAGCACTTAACACTAAAATTCACTTAAGTCTTTACTAAAAATACAACTAACTAACAAAATAATAATGTTTAAATACAAAACCACAAAAATAAACTAACTATTAAAATACTAAAATTTTGAGTGTCCTAATACTCCGTATGCGACATGATGTTCAATCACTGGCAATTTAGTTTAGACTAAAATTATTTACTGATGTTTTCATAATAGTTAATAGGGTTTATTAGAAACCGAATGGTGAAGACATCGCAAGGGATCTTACTATAGAAATAGGGCAGATGTGGCATACAGAAAAAGTGGAGGTGGTACCGATCAGCGTATCATCAAGTGGACTCATCCCCAGAAGTCTTGAAAACAGTCTTAAAAAACTGTCTTCTTAAAAACACTTTTATTTTTTAAAAAAATGTAATTTTTGAACCTAATCCCATTTGCATTTACGCTGGGGATAGATAAATATTACCAGCCATTGTTGAGTAAGTCTTTTGATAATAGTAATAATAAGGAATTTTTTGATTGTGTCCAATACAGTTTATTTATAAAAAAAATACATCTACCCCTTCTAATTTCCTGTTAAGAAAAGCTGAAAATGCACATCTTATATGTAAGAACTTTTCTAGATAAATAATAGATTTTTTAAATTCAACTGCTAGATAATAAAAATAAATTTATCTGTGTCTGCCTACGTAGAGAAAGTTTTGATGAGGAAGTCAAGTACTTTATACATCAACTTCAATGAATTTCCTTTATTATTTGTCTAATAAAATTTATTTTCATTTAAACTGCCTTAGCATATTAATGAATTGTCTTTATTATATTACTATAGAAAACAGAACAAATATACAGTGTGGAAACCATTTATGGAATAAAGTTAGTTTTTGATTAAGAATTGACAACTAAGATATTTAAATGTCGACACATCAACAACTGACAAACATTATTTACCGATTTAGTTTAATTATATTGGCATAGTTATCCCTATACAGTTTTTACCTATTCGTGACAAAAAATGTTAACAAAACCCAAAATATTGAAACTTAGTAAAAAAATTTGAGGTCTGCATTCAGCTAATTAAAAATAAAACCATTATTTAAAGTGTGAAATATTATTATTTTCACAATTTTATGTATTTACTATCTTGAACAAAACTATAAATATATTCAAAGTTTCGCCCTGTAGAATTCATAATAGACCTTACATGGTATACTTTTAAAATCATTAAAACGTACAGGGTGTTTTATTAAAAATATAGATCATGGACGATGCCAGACTTGCCCTGTACATTTAATTTTATGTTTAAAAAGCTCACATTTGAATTTCAAAGTTGACGGGTCCCAGTGTTTTTTAAAATCTTCTAAAGTAACCCCACAAATAATTTTATTCCATAATGGGTTTCCACACTGTATAAAGCAAAACAGCACAGAGTCTTTGACATAGAGGAATAATATAATCAATAGTTCAAGTCAAAACTTTGGCATTCTTTGTCTTAAGTTGATGCAAAAGTATAATATGCCGAATTAATAATTCAAGTGATTTCATTGGAGATTACACTACCTCCAATATTAACCTATTTCCAACAGGGTGAGGTATTAATTTTAATTTTTATTTTCGACGCTCCGCATCTCGATGGACGCCAACATGTGCTAGTTTCGGTTGAAAATTTCACACTTATTCAATATTCGAACGGTTAAATCGTCAAAAAAAAAGCGGACTGAAACAACAGAGTGAAAAGTAAACGTCCAACTCACACAAGAATTAATCATGCTGCTTTTATCAGTCGCATTTTTATACGAGAGAGATGGAGGAAAAAAAAGGGCGCAACATCAGCATGGGAACCGTTTTTTATCTGCTGTCGGCCGATTTATAGAAAGTCCAAAGGCGGCTGCGACTATTTTGCCACAAGGGACGGCAGCTTGTCCTTTTTAAATTGAATTGTCATACGGATATAGCTGCTGTTACACTCAGGCGTGAAAATAGTACGATGGCGGTTTTATTTGCGAGATTTTTAGATTTAGGTATAAAAATAAATATTTATTCAAAGTATAACTGTGTTTTTACGGTGCTCACGACAACTGACAGCTGTCAATACTATCTAGCGTAAAGCTTAAATCAATAAGAGGGGTAACGGCATTGATTACGTCAATAGATTTATAAAACTATCATAAAAAGAATAAAGAAATCCATTCAAAACATTTGCGAGTTCTAATGCCAGCTTTATTTGACTTTTTCGTTTCCCTTACCTCACTTGTCCGCTTATCTATAATACTACTCAATGTTGTAACCTCTCACATTTACTTAACGTAACGAGAAGATATTATTTGTTAATTTTATTGAAAGAACAAAAGATTATGAGAATTTTCTCTTAGAAAACAATGTATTTATTAAATATGATTATGTGTAAACCCACTTTTTTTCTGTCTCTTTATTATTAATGTTTTAATAAATTATACAGGGTGTCCCGAGAAGACTAGTCATAAATTATACCACAGATTCTGGGGTCAAAAATATGTTGATTGAACCCCACTTACCTATATATAAAAGTGCACACAAAAAAACTTACAGTTAAAAATTTAAATAATATTTTTTAACATTACTCTAAAACGGTTTAACGTTAATGTATGAAAATTTATAGGAAATATTAGTAGAGAATATCCAATAAATTGGAAACAGTTGCATTCAATTATTATGATTTGTTATGGATTTTCAGAGGGGATTTAACAAAATATGGACTACCTCTTTCTGAATTTGTCCGAGATGTTTTTGGTAAGTTCTTTTATCCAATACTATATTAGCGTTTTACCTCAAAAACATCTAGGAAATTAGTTATACAGAGGATGAGAACAAGAAGTCTAAGTGCGTATAAAACTTTTGGGCTTCACTCCCCTCAGTTTGCAGATATAGAGTTGATTGGCTAAGTTAGAGAGATAATAAGAAGAACAGAGCTTGATGGATATAAATACGACAAAAATTGTATTAAATAATATGTAAAATAGAACGATAGAAGAAAAGCAAAGGTCTTAAGATTGCTGTATACTATGCATTTTTGAAGATGCAAGGTGATTTTAAACTTGAGCCCACTGCACATTCTGCTAGAAAGTGTAAGGAAGAAAACAATATATGGAATGATTAAAGAAGGAATTATCAGGGAAAAACCTCGATCACGTCAATTTGATCAAACTTGGAAAATGCCCCAAGATGATATGCCAAAGCAATTCAATTTTGTGAGAAAATACATCACAAAGTTGAGTAATAAATCTGAATGGGATGAAGACACCATAGAGAATTTAAACCAGAATGCCATAAAGTGGTAAACGGACGGTTCCAAGCTAGACAAGGGAACCGGGATAGGAGTTTTTGGACCGAGAGCCAAATACTCAGAACCCCCACATACCCGAGCATCTTTCAAGCAGAAGTCCGCGCCATCGAAAGATGTGTGGAATTCAGTATTGGAAGAAACTACCGCAGACAAGAGATTGTGATCATGTCGGATAGTCAAGTAGCCATCAAAGCGCTGAGCTCAAATATAATCAGTTCGAAGATGGTTTGGGAATGCCTAGGCAATTTAAGTGAACTAGGCGAGAAGAACACTGTCACCCTCCTATGGGTCCCGGGACACACAGGAATAGAGGGGAACGAAACAGCAGATAAGCTGGCAAAAAAAGGAGCTGAAACCCCACATTTGGGACCAGAACTATCTTGTGGGATCAGCAGTAGAGTAATCTTAGAAAAACTAAGGGAAGAAATGGAGAAGGAAAAATCCAAGTACTAGAATCAGCTGGAAGGACTGAAACTACTGGGGAACTATGACCAGAAGAGATCTCTTAGCTGCCTCAACCTCAGTAAAAAAAGCCTCCGAATTCTAACGGGAGTATTAAAGGGGCATTGCCAGTTAAGAAACCATATGAAGAAACTAGGGTTAGCAGATGAAGCAAAGTGCAGATTCTGTGAGGAAGAGGATGAAACCTCAATACAGATACTCTCAGAATGCCCTGTCTTGCAGAATTCTAGGGCTAGATACCTAGGAGCACATGAAATAGAAGAGGGGGATCTACCTGATTTGAAGTCCGACGATGTCCTAAACTTCCTCAGGAAAATAGGACTCGAAGAGCTGCTATAAATCTGAGAAACCATTAGAACATGGCAAGTAAGGGTAGACAAAATAGATCCTATAGGTCGCAGTGTACTTATCACCCCTAATTTATACATACATAGATACATGCATGAATTTTTAAAGAAAAAACTTACAGTTCCAATGTAGGTCCAAGTTTAATTAACAACTCCTTGGTCAACATAATGAATTTTCCGCGATGGCGAACGCCCATGGCAAAGTCCCGCAACTATTTTCCGACAAAATATTCGGAGTTTACGCCACTTCAAGTGAAATATGGCACTGCACAGGTTTTTTTAATTCGCCGACTGTCGGTACAAAGAAAATGCATTGTTCGCCTCGAATGAGCCAGGACGAGAAACGGCTGTTTTTTATTGAAAATTTGCTAATGATTATGTGCGGAATTTGTCGACCACTTACGTACATTACTCCGACCACACACAAAAAAAAATATATATTAAAGGACAATTGTTGGAAGAGTTCGGGAGAAAAATGAGTGGCGAAGAATGGAAAGTTCCCTAAACAATGGGAAGCGTATTGCCGGCGAGGACTATTGTTTCGGTAAGGACGAGCAGAGCGTCCTTAAAGTATCTCGATAACATATATTCCTTTTATTTATACTGAAACGGTTGAAAAGATTCATTCTACTGCTTTTGACAAAAAACAGGACTTAGACTACCATAAAAGAGAATTTAATAAAAACGGAAATATTGCCGGGTCATTTAGCGAACAAAAAAACTTTTCAATGGCTATTGTACAGGGAGAAGACAACCTAACCTAACTTAACCTAACCTACCGGTGAGTTTTGAGGGACCTACAACATTAAGACGCCCTCAAGGAACGAACTGTAGTCCGAAGATTATTTACTAATGCAAAGCATGCACGAAAGATGATTGAAAACCCATCAATACCGTGTATGACAACGTTTCAATCATCAACCAATTCGTAAACGAAAACTAAGAATGTCTGAGCTGGAATTGGTGAAGTTTAACGGCAAAGCCTAGGAATGGCTTTAATCCTGGAGCTCTTTTAAGAAGATCCACCAAGACAAATCAATTTTTTATAATTTACCTCTCTGTGGGACGAATTATTCATTGAGCTCTACATCAGAGAGCTACTATCTTTAGTTCTAAAAGAAACTAATGAAGACAACGGTAATACTAGGAATCTATCTTCTCTCTGTAACATATCACTCTCAACTAAGAAGTTTTGAAGTCCTGGGTATTAGTAGTGAAAAAAATGCTACAATATTGTATCTGCCTTTCCTGCCGATTTGTTACGAGTTATATATTACGACGTTCTGGATCACCTTCTTATTTTTTGAAGATGAATTTACAAACATGTTTTAATCACGTGGTCATAAATTTATAATAATACAGATTTGAAAAATAATAATAATATCAAATTTAAACATAATTGAGCTGGCAGAAATAGTTTTTAAATTGGTTAAAATTGATTTGGTTTTATTATAAATCTATTTAGTGCGTGCCGAGCGAAGTTCTTCAAGAATATTTAAATTTTAAATCAGAAGGGTTAGTGCAATAAATTTTATTTCCATGTTTGTTCTGGAGACATAAATATATTTTTTGACATCATAATAAGAAATATTCGCGGTTGATTTTAACACCTTTTATCATCACCCTAAATTTCTACGTCTTGGTATTTATATTTTGAAGGATTTTTGTATCATTAAAAATGACGAGGAACGAATAATCACATGTTTTTTTTATAGCAGCAATGTTTTTTTCCATTTTAATTGACTTTTTCCGTCAAAATATTTATAATATTACACCCAGACTGATTTCGACAAAGCCATTCTCTTTTATCTGTTGTATTAAAAAAACCTTATTAATATTATACAATATTTTTAACGATTTCCTACCTATATTTAGTATATTTTGTAAATATTTGTGCAATGCTTGTACAGAATCGATAAAAAAATACCAACAACCAACAAGTATATTACAGAACATCTTAGAAGCTTATTTTGCGTTCCAAGGATCAAGAGGTCATTTACCTTGAAACAAGGAACGACAATTTTTTATAAAAATTGGAATAATTTATTATTTCTTGGAGCAATAATCACATAAAAAGATTTTCCACTGTTTGTTATAGTATGTACAAAAAGTACGTGGAGTAATAAACCCTAATTAAGTATGCAAAACCTTTACAGGGAGCACCATGAAATTTTTGATAAATCTCTTACTTTAAATTACATCTCTTCCGTAAATCTAAAAACCAGGTAGATCGACCCCATATTTGTTTCAGTTGTAGCAAAGTTTGGGGTTTCTTCATTGTTAAAGGATTAGCAGATAAGCAATAACGCAATGCAGTGGTGTGTATTTTGGGGAAAAAATACGTTTTAATTTATAATATAATAAAAAATGAAAAGAAATAATTATTGAAATACATTTATTACTTACATTTTATTCTATATCCGACTCGGAAGATGAAGAATCGTTGTTGACATTAATAATAATAGGGTCGATTAAATCATCACAAATATTGTCAATTTTCCACATATTTGCCTCTACTTTGATAACATGCTCGATACAGTTTGTCCAATTTTCCTTACTAACATGACTTACAGCACTCTCAAACAATTTCACAACATCGTTTATTTTAAAAGTAGTATTTTTTTTTCAACTTCCCCCTTTACCTGAGCCCATATTAATTCTATGGGATTAAGTTCACAATGATAAGAGGGAAGTCGAAAAACTGATATACCACGAGAAGAAGCCATTTCTTCTACAATGTAGGTTTTGTATTTATTCTTGTTCATTTTTGCAATTCTGTAAAGTTCTTTCCTTAGTGGATCTTTCATACAACTTTACTCAAAGAACTAATACTAAGTACTGATTTAATGTACCTACTTTCTTTTAAAATAATATTCCCGATAATGTTTCTAAGAAAATCCCTCTCAATAATCGAATAATCTGTAAATAGGTGTAATCGTATCAAGCCGATTACAGTTTACAGTTTAAAATATATTTCATTGTAATTTATTTGTGACAATATTCAAAGTTTGAATTAATCTTCTTACAAAAAGAACAAAAATATATAAAATAATTATTGTTACAGATTGGTTTGTTTTCTATTATGAATAAACTGTGTTGCCTTTCTTTATCAAACTTACTAAAATTTATGTACCTCTATCACTTTTTTTTATTAAAATTAGTACATCCCGTTACCTCTGACCTAAATCGTATATTCTTTAGCATAGCTGCAACTCATTCGTTCAATACAAAATATACCTTACGGTATATCCTCTTAAAATATATTTTGGTACGTCTATGAAATCTACTTAAATGAATGATTTATTACTCCTTGTCCTTTCTATATAGACTATAAACTACTTTAAGGATAGCACGCTTCATCAGCACTATATTCGTCGTCAGTTAAAATAAAATAAATGCTAGTTCCGCTTTTATTCAGATAAGGAGTCATCCAGTTGTGGTTTCTTCATAACTTTTGGCTTCGGTTTCAAGCTTCCCCGTCATTTTCTTTCCAAGAAGTCTTTTGTGACTTTCCTTAGAGTTAGAGCTACTTCGTTTCACATTACCCGAATGGTTCAGTAGGACCCCGCATGAAAACCTGTATACCTAAAGGATACTCCTTTCACATATAACATTTATGTGGGTACAAATTCCAAGAGCCATTATCCTTACAATGACTAGATGTCTATTTGTAAACCACCAACATTCAAACAACGGCAAACAAGGGCTAACAGTTGAGACTCTATTTGCTTTAGTAGATGTAATCCTTTCAGTTATAGTGTGTTCAAGGTTGAACTTGCATCTGTGCTAGAAGTTAATATTCTTTTTTTGATGTGCTTGGTGAAGGTTCTCAAACGAAATAGGAAGAGGTTGAAGATTTTGCTTCAATCTTGCCAATCAATCCTTCTCTAGTGATTTGAATCCTTCATTTTCGAAATCAATCTAAACATTTTAAGCTGTTGAGTACTCCACTATACATAAATAAGACGTAAATGTAACATAATTAAATATATTAAGTTTGGTTTTTCTATATTATTGCACAGTTATACTGATCTTAGAGGGAAATGCATCCAGGATAATCTCTTAAGGGTAATAACATCTAGGCTTTAATATTGTTATGTTTTATTACTTCCATACTTGGTGTAGCCTTGATATTACTTAATCAACATCAAACAAACAAAATTTAAGTTACAATATGTCAATCTGACGATGCTAATTCTAGCGAAAAAAGTTAATATTTTTTAAATAAACTTCAGAAGTTGTTAGGTATAATCTTCTTCCTCTCATGTTCTTAATATTCAATTTTAAATAACTTAAAAACACCCTGTAAACAAATTTGACAAATGGATGAACGCTGCAATAATGAATCTTAGAATTCCATAATGTCGATAATTAAATCATGTTTTATTTGGCATTTTCCATATATTTTATGTAACTATAAGTAGTTTATAAATTTCTCGATGAAATTTAGCGTATGAAAATTACGGGAAAACCAACTTTATTAGTATTTCCTCTCGGTGATTCGTTTTGTTGAAGGTACTTTAACATCCTTTGCGTTATACGCTCATTCTCTCTCTCACGAATTTGAAATTTAAATGCTGATACAACTTTATTACCATGCATAGCAATAGCAAAAGGCTGGTTCAAACGCGCCCGGTGAATGTATCTCAAATATTCCCCATGAGTACACCAAATTAACTTCACAAACATTACCAATTACAGTAGTTTCAAATCTAATATTGTGATCCTGCCGCTTGTACTACAGGATGGATACGCAAACTTTCTTACATCAACATCGTCAAGACAAACTATATTACAATTCTGATATATCGGACACTAATGATGGTTTAAAAAAAGCTAATAATAAATATTTTTTCCGAAACTCGATAAGAAATAATAACATTTTTGACAACATATTTGAAAGAAAAAGTCAATATTTCCTCCAACTTGATTGTCGCCTGGCAACCGAAAATAACAGTAAGGAAATATTCATTTCTGTACTGTAAGGAAATGTTATTTCCATACAGTAAACTTTAGAACATAAATGCGAACAGGTTTTTTCCTAAACAATTTTTTAATTTCTTTAATTTTAAAAACTTTCAGCACAAACATTATATTTTAAAATTATTACTTCTTATTTGTTATATTTACTGTTATTTGACAATTAGTACAAGTATTGAAAACTGGAAGAACTTGGGAACTAATAGCATTATTTTGTTGAATATTTTCCAAACTAATAATTTTATTTGTATGACAATAACTAATATTGGTCGTTACTGCAGTATTAGAAATATTAGATTTACTTTCTTGATTTTTTTCTGCTGTGAAAATTTTATGTGCCACTTCTTCCTTATTAGTAAGAGACTCTTCTATATATCCTTCAGCGACGTTTGTTGATTTCCATCCACCCAGTCTCTTTAAACTTGTAATATCTCCACCAGAATCAACAAGCATTGTGGCAGAAGACCGACGAAAACAGTGGCCGGTATATTCTTTCGAGTTTGGCAAATTCAAATAACTGGCCACTATTTTAGGCATGTTTCTAAATTGGTGAATTCCTACTACTTGTCTACAAATACATACAAATAAAGTATTACGTAGATAAAAATTTTATTACATTTTGATTAAACAAAGATAATATTAAGTTTTCTTATCTAAACGCACTTGTATGTTATGAGATATTATTACAGGCAATATTGACAGGCGATTTTTGACGTTTATAGACATGGGCGTAGAAAAATACTTTAACATTCGTTCTAGCCATTTTTAATAGAAATTTTTCCTCCAAATCATTTATTCTTTTGGTAAAACTCTTCATTTTCAATTTGAATAAGTATTCAAAATGATGAGATACCCTATTGAAATACACTCTATATTTCTTGTTCTACAGTGAAGCCCATATGGAATAATTTCAATTTTAGCTTTATTATTATGTAAAAAAACCTGAAACAGGTCGATTTTTTATTTTTTTTAGCAAATCTTTCTCTTTGTTATATTTATGTAAGATTTGAAAAATAATTTTCTGAAATAAGAGTCCCTAATTACTCAATTGCATGTAAAGAACGGAGCAATTTAGAAAAACAAAAACCCGATGTTCTACAGCCTCTAATTCATAATTATTTCCTTTCGAAAGAACAATAAGAACTTACATTTTAAATTCATCGAAATTATAACACTCTGTAATTTTCGAACGAAAAAAACGCCCTTTATAAATCCACGTACATTTCGTCAGTTCCCGGGAGGCACCACAGTTTCATTTATTAGGATTAATTAGTGAACTAGAAAGAATTGGGTTATATTGCCTTTGTGTGCTCTACACGCATATATTCCCTTTGCAAATCGGCAGGAAAATCAGGGAACGGGGATCGTTTGAGAGGCGTATTTGGAAATTTAATTTCTTGGGCAAACTTTTTTTGTTAATTAAACCAATTTTGGTTGCTTTACTTGAATAATTGACAAAATTTTTCAGATGTATGCCGTATTAAATCCATTAAAAGGTATAAACGAGTCAATCAATCAAGGAATCAACCTAAACTTTATTGTATTGTAACACTAAAACACCCTTCTGGTAGAACCCGGCTAAGAAACGTAAAACCTGTCAATAACGACCAATACAAATGAAAGAACTATTGGCCGTTACATAAAGGTGGCCGCTATTGTTAGGTTTTGCAGTGGACAAATAAAAAATATTTGGATTTTTGTTTATTTTATCAATTAAAGCAAATATAATTCTATATATAAACGGAAAACTACTAAAACTATCTTAATATATCTACTAAATAATACAAAACATAAAACTACATAGTATTCTAGAAATAAAACAGATTTTAAGCTTTTTTAAAGTAGGTGTCAATTTTTGTTTGTTTCACATTTTTTAGTTTTGAGTTAAGAACCTCAGCTTCACATTTAAGTAAAATTCGAGACACATATATAAATATTTCACCATTATTTTTGCACAATAAATAATTTTATTCACAATCACATATGTAATGTAACCATTATCGACATTTCAAAAGTTAGAAAGTAAAACTTTTTTATACAGTAGCACTTCCCGACCTAGGTCGGGAAATAGCCACTTCCCGACCTGTCATTCTTCTTCTTTTTTATTATTATTTACTAAGCTTCTTAATTTTAACTCGGACAACTCTCTAATTATTCCATTAAACTAATCATATAATTGTTCATTGCTGCAGGTAGTAGACTATGACAATGACGTTTCTCGATTTCTCATTATATTGACAGTAACTTCAGATTAAAAAGAAAACTCATTTAGTAAAATGTCTGACAGTGATATAGAAATGGAAAATACTCCTCCAGAAATAACTGAAATGGCTAACAGTGTCATTCAATCTTTGCTTCCTGATAAAAGTAAAACACGTTACGAAAACGTATATTCACAATATAAGAAATGGTGCACAATGAAGAATGTTAACATCGCATCTGAAACAGTTATCTTAGCATATTTCAGTGAACTTAGCAAAAATAAAAAAGCATCATCATATGCAGCTACATTGAATATCAATAATAATATTGATATTTCAAAATATGGAAAACTGGTAGCATTTTTAAAAACGCGTAATACTGGCTATAAGCCTAAAAAATCTAGTACTTTCACTGAAACCCAAATAGAAAAGTTTTTAAATGAAGCTTCTTTGGAATTTCTTTCTTAAAAGGTAAATTTATGAAAATACTTATTAATTAATTTAGTACAAATGTGTAATTACTTTTAGGTTGCTTTAATAATTGGTATTTCTGGGGCATGTAGAAGCGACGAACTTTTTAAAATGAAATTAAAAGATATAGATTTTCTTGAAAATAAGATTTGTATCACAATTCCAGATACAAAAAACTATCAATCGAGGTCGTTCATCATTACCAACAAGAATTGGATTGAAACAGTGTTGGAATATATAAAAATGAGAAAAAACATTGAAAATGATAGATTTTTTATGCAAATTGGATACTCAAAAATAACTAAACAACCTCTCGGTCATAACTCAATTGCACAGATCCCGAAAAAAATAGCCACTTATTTAAAATTAAATAATGTGGAAACTTACACTGGTCATTGCTTTAGGCGCACTGCAGCAACTTTATTGGCCAACAAAGGGGGAGATATAATGCAACTAAAAAGATTAGGGGGCTGGAAATCAAGCGCTGTAGCTGAAAGTTACGTAGAAAATTCTACTGATGGGCAAATTAGAATTGCGGAGCTGTTGACATCATGTGAATCTCGGTCATCAGTTTCTGCCTCAGCATCCAGCACTTCCAATCAAGAATTAAATATTACTGCTTCAAAATCTTCAAAACAGTCTGGATTATCCCTTGTTATCAACGCTAGGGATAATGCCAATGTTACTATTAATATTAATAATAATTAATTACAAGGTATATCTACCTACCTTAGTCTAAGTTACCTTTTATTTTATTTTGTTAAAATACCTTAATACCAATAAATATTAAATAATAAGAAGAAGACAATTATTGATTATTTAGGACATACGAGAATACTAGGTATTTTAGAAATATACATAGTTTATAAATTGTTATTTTTAAATTATTTTCTGAAACAATTGATTGTGAATAAAATAGTATACAAACCTCAGTAGAAAGTTTCCTACTGTCTCGAGATGTAACTGACTGAGGCGCGTAGCGCCGATGAAACACTTTCCACCTCGGTGTGTAATATACTATTGTACGTCCCTCAATTTTTCACACACTTCGCTCATTTTGGAGTTTCACATTCGTCCACATCACTATTATCAGAATTGTCTTTTTCATCATTATCGCACAGTTCTTCAATAATGTCCGTAATACTGAAGTTAGGGCTCTCTGTAGGTATATCATCGTCAAAGGAAGCAAATTCATCCAAATCTAAAATTTCGTTACGGACTGTAGGGAAAAGATGGGCAAGGGGTATATTATCCTCATTATCAAAATTTGCATCATCTTGGATAATATCGGAGAAGCCGGCTTAAGAAAAACATTTCTTAACTGTAGCAGGAAACACTTTTTTCCACTGTCAATAAACTCTAGAAGTCTTTTAATGAAAAAATTTCGGTAAATCAATAATTTGAAATTCTGAATTATTCCTTGATCTAAGGGCTGGCAATGTGATGTGGTGTTGGGTGGCAGGAAGATTATCCAGGCGTGGCATTATCCAGGAAAAGAAGCACTTTTCTATTCTGTTTTTTCATTCTATTGTCAAATTTATAAAGCCATCTTGTCATAATTTCTGTTGTCATCCAAGCCTTTTTGTTAGAAACCCATTCTAAGGGTAATTTATCAACATGACTACCCTTAAAACAGCGGGGATTTTTACTTTTTCCAATTACTAATGGATCTTATTTCTCACCTTCCATATTTGCACTTAGCAAAATAATCAAACTTTGTTTTGCTGCCTTCTCCCCTGCACATTTTTCATTTTTTATTGCAAATGTGGACAATAATTCCTTAATATCAATGGTAACTTGGTTTTCCAATCCTCTATGTCGTCCAAATTAACCTCTGCAGACTCTTCTTATTCTTCTTTTATTAAAAAAAAGGTGAAAAATTTGATTAATCTGTCCATGTTGTGCTTTTTTAAAAGTTTAGGTAAACAAATTGATTGTAATCATTGTTTCCAGGTTCTACAGCGTCTATGCCAGTCAGCCCACTCCTTATCGGACTACTCGGCACCGCTGCTTTTCTCGCCACAGGAGTTTGCCTAGTTCTAGTAGCTCTTTGTCGAAGACATTTCACGCATCATGTCCACGGCGGAAGATCGTGCCATCGGCCCACGGATAATGGTTCAAAGCATATGCCAATGGAAGCTGTCATAGCAGCCGATGATTTAATAGTTGACGGTTCGGTGACAGGAGTAAGGACTCCACTTACTCCACACACAGAACAACCGCTAGTGGTGGAGGCGGTTCAGCCACGAGGAGCAGTAGAAGGAGCCGATCCAGATATTATAAGAAATCAATACGGTAAATCTTAGTCTTCTCATTCTTTTTATTTCCTTATAATACGAGCTTTTTTATATTTCCTTTTGTTATTTTTCACAGAAAGGCGTCCTACATACGGTTTTATAAAAGTGTACGAACCACCTGGAGCGAGAGATGAAGATCTCGAAGAAGAATCAGAGGAATATGATTTCCGACAAGTTGCCAAAGAATCTCCCCATATTCCTAGCAGTCAGACTGTAAGTAAACTCCCAAGAGCAAATTTTGTTAGACAGTATTATATCTTTTCTTAAATTAATAATGATTCGTTTTGTTCCAGATCTACAGAAGTCTGCAAAGGCCTAATCATAGAACAGCCACTCTACCCCCTCTGACGGGCACCCATACCATAACACACAAATACAGGGGTCCCGAAGTTGTAACAACTTCAAATCGAATACAAGAAAGTTGCATATAAGTGTCATTGTTTTAATATGTAATATATAAATGTAATATTTAAAACGATCACAAATAAAGATTTCATCGTCGAATGATTTGTTTAATTTTGATAAAACCCCAACAAAAACTATAATTTATAAAAGAACAATAAATAACTGCACAGTTAAACTAAACTTCCACTATTTATTCGAAAAATTCGCTTTAAAATTCAACTGTGCAGTTATTTATTGTTCTTAGTAAGATGAACTTCCAAAAAGTAAAGGTTAACACAATCAATTTTATATAATTTATATATTTATAGCTCACTCTGTAATAAAAAACACAAACAAAAATAATGTATGAGAAAAGTAAATAGAAAAATGATACAGCTGGTTCATTATGAGTGCAACAAATTTGCTGATTTGGTTGGACATCTAAGGATCCTGGGCAAAATTCTACCCAATCATCATGCTTATTTCGGATCTCGATTTAAGGATGTTTTATACATTTTATCTAGAAACTGATTGCACCAGTCGATTCAGCGTTACAAAAAACACCGTTTTCTATAATTTCACGCAATTCTAAAACAAAAAGTTTTTTTCCGAAAAAAAGAAGCAAGACTATTATAGCCTTGGATTTTTGTCCAAATTCATCAAACATTTGATTTTTATAAAAAGGTTCTAAAACCACTAAATCGACCTCGCAGAACACGAAAATCGCGTCAAAAATGCAAAATTACCGATAATTTGATTAAAAGTTCACTATTTTGGATTGTGAGTATACCCAATCATCATGATTAGTTCGGATCTCGATTTAAGGATGTTTTATACATTTTATCTAGAAACTGATTGCACCAGTCGATTCAGCGTTACAAAAAACACCGTTTTCTATAATTTCACGCAATTCTAAAACAAAAAGTTTTTTTCCGAAAAAAAGAAGCAAGACTATAGCCTTGGATTTTTGTCAAAATTCATCAAAAATTTGATTTTTATAAAAAGGTTCTAAAACCACTAAATCGACCTCGCAGAGCACGAAAATCGCGTCAAAAATGCAATATTACCGATAATTTGATTAAAAGTTCACTATTTTGGATTGTGAGTATACCCAATCATCATGATTATTTCGGATCTCGATTTAAGGATGGTCTATACATTTTATCTAGAAACTGATTGCACCAGTCAATTCAGCGTTACAAAAAACACCGTTTTCTATAATTTCACGCAACTCTAAAACAAAAAGTTTTTTTCCGAAAAAAAGAAGCAAGACTATAGCCTTGGATTTTTGTCAAAATTCATCAAAAATTTGATTTTTATAAAAAGGTTCTAAAACCACTAAATCGACCTCGCAGAACACGAAAATCGCGTCAAAAATGCAAAATTACCGATAATTTGATTAAAAGTTCACTATTTTGGATTGTGAGTATACCCAATCATCATGATTATTTCGGATCTCGATTTAAGGATGTTTTATACATTTTATCTAGAAACTGATTGCACCAGTCAATTCAGCGTTACAAAAAACACCGTTTTCTATAATTTCACGCAACTCTAAAACAAAAAGTTTTTTTCCGAAAAAAAGAAGCAAGACTATAGCCTTGGATTTTTGTCAAAATTCATCAAAAATTTGATTTTTATAAAAAGGTTCTAAAACCACTAAATCGACCTCGCAGAGCACGAAAATCGCGTCAAAAATGCAATATTACCGATAATTTGATTAAAAGTTCACTATTTTGGATTGTGAGTATACCCAATCATCATGATTATTTCGGATCTCGATTTAAGGATGTTTTATACATTTTATCTAGAAACTGATTGCACCAGTCAATTCAGCGTTACAAAAAACACCGTTTTCTATAATTTCACGCAACTCTAAAACAAAAAGTTTTTTTCCGAAAAAAAGAAGCAAGACTATAGCCTTGGATTTTTGTCAAAATTCATCAAAAATTTGATTTTTATAAAAAGGTTCTAAAACCACTAAATCGACCTCGCAGAACACGAAAATCGCGTCAAAAATGCAAAATTACCGATAATTTGATTAAAAGTTCACTATTTTGGATTGTGAGTATACCCAATCATCATGATTATTTCGGATCTCGATTTAAGGATGGTCTATACATTTTATCGAGAAACTGATTGCACCAGTCGATTCAGCGTTACAAAAAACACCGTTTTCTATAATTTCACGCAATTCTAAAACAAAAAGTTTTTTTCCGAAAAAAAGAAGCAAGACTATAGCCTTGGATTTTTGTCAAAATTCATCAAAAATTTGATTTTTATAAAAAGGTTCTAAAACCACTAAATCGACCTCGCAGAACACGAAAATCGCATCAAAAATGCAAAATAACCGATAATTTGATTAAAAGTTCACTATTTTGGATTGTGAGTATACCCAATCATCATGATTATTTCGGATCTCGATTTAAGGATGGTCTATACATTTTATCGAGAAACTGATTGCATCAGTCGATTCAGCGTTACAAAAAACACCGTTTTCTATAATTTCACGCAATTCTAAAACAAAAAGTTTTTTTCCGAAAAAAAGAAGCAAGACTATAGCCTTGGATTTTTGTCAAAATTCATCAAAAATTTGATTTTTATAAAAAGGTTCTAAAACCACTAAATCGACCTCGCAGAACACGAAAATCGCATCAAAAATGCAAAATAACCGATAATTTGATTAAAAGTTCACTATTTTGGATTGTGAGTATACCCAATCATCATGATTATTTCGGATCTCGATTTAAGGATGGTCTATACCTTTTATCGAGAAACTGATTGCATCAGTCGATTCAGCGTTACAAAAAACACCGTTTTCTATAATTTCACGCAATTCTAAAACAAAAAGTTTTTTTCCGAAAAAAAGAAGCAAGACTATAGCCTTGGATTTTTGTCAAAATTCATCAAAAATTTGATTTTTATAAAAAGGTTCTAAAACCACTAAATCGACCTCGCAGAACACGAAAATCGCGTCAAAAATGCAAAATTACCGATAATTTGATTAAAAGTTCACTATTTTGGATTGTGAGTATACCCAATCATCATGATTATTTCGGATCTCGATTTAAGGATGTTTTATACATTTTATCTAGAAACTGATTGCACCAGTCGATTCAGCGTTACAAAAAACACCGTTTTCTATAATTTCACGCAATTCTAAAACAAAAAGTTTTTTTCCGAAAAAAAGAAGCAAGACTATAGCCTTGGATTTTTGTCAAAATTCATCAAAAATTTGATTTTTATAAAAAGGTTCTAAAACCACTAAATCGACCTCGCAGAACACGAAAATCGCGTCAAAAATGCAAAATTACCGATAATTTGATTAAAAGTTCACTATTTTGGATTGTGAGTATACCCAATCATCATGATTATTTCGGATCTCGATTTAAGGATGTTTTATACATTTTATCTAGAAACTGATTGCACCAGTCAATTCAGCGTTACAAAAAACACCGTTTTCTATAATTTCACGCAACTCTAAAACAAAAAGTTTTTTTCCGAAAAAAAGAAGCAAGACTATAGCCTTGGATTTTTGTCAAAATTCATCAAAAATTTAATTTTTATAAAAAGGTTCTAAAACCACTAAATCGACCTCGCAGAACACGAAAATCGCGTCAAAAATGCAAAATTACCGATAATTTGATTAAAAGTTCACTATTTTGGATTGTGAGTATACCCAATCATCATGATTATTTCGGATCTCGATTTAAGGATGTTTTATACATTTTATCTAGAAACTGATTGCACCAGTCAATTCAGCGTTACAAAAAACACCGTTTTCTATAATTTCACGCAACTCTAAAACAAAAAGTTTTTTTCCGAAAAAAAGAAGCAAGACTATAGCCTTGGATTTTTGTCAAAATTCATCAAAAATTTGATTTTTATAAAAAGGTTCTAAAACCACTAAATCGACCTCGCAGAACACGAAAATCGCGTCAAAAATGCAAAATTACCGATAATTTGATTAAAAGTTCACTATTTTGGATTGTGAGTATACCCAATCATCATGATTATTTCGGATCTCGATTTAAGGATGGTCTATACATTTTATCGAGAAACTGATTGCACCAGTCGATTCAGCGTTACAAAAACACCGTTTTCTATAATTTCACGCAATTCTAAAACAAAAAGTTTTTTTCCGAAAAAAGAAGAGAGACTATAGCCTTGGATTTTTGTCAAAATTCATCAAAAATTTGATTTTTATAAAAAGGTTCTAAAACCACTAAATCGACCTCGCAGAACACGAAAATCGCATCAAAAATGCAAAATAACCGATAATTTGATTAAAAGTTCACTATTTTGGATTGTGAGTATTCCCAATCATCATGATTATTTCGGATCTCGATTTAAGGATGGTCTATACATTTTATCGAGAAACTGATTGCATCAGTCGATTCAGCGTTACAAAAAACACCGTTTTCTATAATTTCACGCAATTCTAAAACAAAAAGTTTTTTTCCGAAAAAAAGAAGCAAGACTATAGCCTTGGATTTTTGTCAAAATTCATCAAAAATTTGATTTTTATAAAAAGGTTCTAAAACCACTAAATCGACCTCGCAGAACACGAAAATCGCATCAAAAATGCAAAATAACCGATAATTTGATTAAAAGTTCACTATTTTGGATTGTGAGTATACCCAATCATCATGATTATTTCGGATCTCGATTTAAGGATATTCTATACATTTTATCGAGAAACTGATTGCACCAGTCGATTCAGCGTTACAAAAAACACCGTTTTCTATAATTTCACGGAATTCTACAACAAAAAGTTTTTTTCCGAAAAAAAGATGCAAGACTATAGCCTTGGATTTTTGTCAAAATTCATCAAAAATTTGATTTTTATAAAAAGGTTCTAAAACCACTAAATCGACCTCGCAGAACACGAAAATCGCGTCAAAAATGCAAAATTACCGATAATTTGATTAAAAGTTCACTATTTTGGATTGTGAGTATACCCAATCATCATGATTATTTCGGATCTCGATTTAAGGATGTTCTATACATTTTATCGAGAAACTGATTGCACCAATCGATTCAGCGTTACAAAAAACACCGTTTTCTATAATTTCACGCAATTCTAAAACAAAAAGTTTTTTCCCGAAAAAAAGATGCAAGACTATATATTGTTACGGTTGCATTAGAAGTAGTATACAAATGAGCATGTTTATTTATAAATATTATGAAAAAGATACTGAATTGGTGTACAACATTCGGGGGAAACAATAATTAAAAATCATTATAAGTCTTTGTTCGATTTTTTTATGCAACTAAATTAATAGAAAGAAAGATAATAGCAAAACTACAAGTTGAGTTTAATTTATTCCAGATAATTATTCCATAAATTTTATAAATTTCTTAAATTGTACCTTGAAAATAATTGATTAGTTTTAATTTCTAGATGTTAAGGACAAATTTGTGATCACTCCCAAAATCTGTAGGAATAATTTTAGAATTCCAAATCTCACTAAAATAAAATCACCCTGTACAACAAGGTTCCAATAAACATCATTTGAGCTTACCAGTCACCAACATAAAAAACTGATATTTTTTTAGTAACTTTGCTTTCATTGCCAACATAAATTTATTTATTTTTGTTCAAAAGGAAAGCTGGGAAAACAAAAGAATTTTCGGTAACCATGGTTCTGTTGAATCTAAAATCTCTCTCTTGTTTTTTGTTCCTGAAAGCGAAAGGAGGGTAAGAAATTTGTCCTGATAAAATTAGAATTTTTATAAGTAAAATTAAACAATTAACGCATAATAATGCAAGATAGATACTTAAAACGATAAAGTGTGATATAAAAGTGTATTTCCATAAAAAATTTAACATACCTGACAAGAAATTGGGGCCAAAGTGTATTGGCATCCAATACCAGCAGTTCCAGGAGAGCAAGCAAGTTATTTAAGCCTTAAGGAACATATTCCTGTCCATTTGAAGGTGACAGCAGTTATAAGGATTCTACATTTGAGGTATTTGGGGCCAATTTTGCTCCAACACATATTTAGCAAGAATTAAGTACCAGGACTCCGCAACATCCACGTATGGACCAAATTCTGAACATTTTTAAGGTGATATCAATTATTATTGTTCTATTATAATACTTGACATTTTCGATAAACTCTAGAATTACAACAATTATTATTGATCTATTTTAATGTTTAACATTTTCGATGAACTTTAGAATTTCATACTAATTTGTTTAATCACTAATTCATTTGTACAAGATCTATATTTATTGTCAAAATTTATTCGTATTATAAAGGTTTTATTTAAATTAGCACGTGCTACAACTTTGATGTAGTTTGTTCTTGGAAGAGAAAACAGGATATTCAGGAATTTTCACATCCATACATTTCAATTAAAGAATACGGTTTTATAACTAAGAACACACTATATTTTCATTTAAGGTACATTTCATAGGAATAAAAGTATAAATTGTACTCACCTGTAACACCAATTCATTTTGGAATCTTTCTAATACATTTTCTTTTAGCGACATTGAACAATAAATATCTCTTTTGAATTTCTGTTTATTTCAAACATAAATTAATCTGAAAAATTTATTTAACGAGAACGACCACTTCTTAATTTGCTTCAATCAGCTGTAACGTCTCAGAACTTTAACCTCACAAAACACAGAATTTGACTAGAGGGAATAATCGCAGAACTTGAACCTACACCAGTAACCTGAGCGGGTGACGTCATACAGTGACCGGAGGAACTACTTAAGTATCTTTTTCGTTATTTGTTTTTAATCATAAAAATTTTTAAGAGTCTCATTGCTTTGAGCAGCTTGGTTTAATTTAATTTCATTGGCGTCATATTTTTTTTTAAGAAAATATTGTGGGAGATCATATTGTTGTCGTAGGCGTACCGCTATAGGCAACACGTATTACACAAATACTTTAAAAAAAAAATAAATTTATAAATTTAACCAAATTTAACCCCACAATATTAATGGCGCCCAACGTGGGGCGTTATAAAATTAATATAAATTTCATCTCTAAAGATTTATTGTATTAAATATTATTGTTTACATAAAATAAAAACAAGAGTAATAATTCTAGATTGTTCCAGACTACTCAGAGACAATTAGAAGTTTAGTAAACAAATGCTCAGTTGTATTTTTCATGAATCATATTAACATTGCTTGAGAAAAATAATTCTAAGATTTTCTTTGAAAAATTTTATATTTAACTATATACAAAAACTCAGTACAATTCCTGAAATAGGGAAACATCATTGTTATTGGGTGTAATATCTAGGTCTAATTACTTAAATTAAAACTTAAAACTGATTTCAAAACTCTATTTCAACTTAATCTAACAAAATGGAACAAAACAAGTCCTGTAAGACTATAGGCCAGTTGAGAGTAAGGGAATTGAAAGAAGAATTGGAAAAAAGAAATTTAAGCAGTGAAGGGATTAAATTAACTCTTTTCAATAGACTTAAGACAGCTCTTATTGAGGAGGAAAAGGATCCAGAAACCTTCCAATTTCTTTTGGAGGAAAGAACCACAAACCAAGAGATGGACCATGAAAAAGATGATGTCTCGGAAACAGGGGAAGAGACAGAAAATCAGACAATGAGAACCTTAGGGGATCATGTCTCGGACAACGCAGCAGAAGAGGTAGACAGACTCGCAGGTGGAGAAGCCACACCGGGAGCAACTAATCAAGACCAAAATTGGATGATGATGAATTTCTTCAGAGAGATGAAAGAAGACATGAAGAAGATGGGTGAGAAGATGGATGAACAAAAAGAAGACATGAAGAAGATGAATAAGAAGATGGATGAACAAAAAGAAGATATTGGTAAGAAGATGGATGAACAAAAAGAAGACATGAAGAAGATGAATAAGAAGATGGATGAACCATAAAAGAAGATATTGGTAAGAAGATGGATGAACAGAAAGAAGAAATGAAGAAGGACAAGATACAGTTAAAAAAGATCTTGTTAAGAAGCTGGATGAACAGAAAGAAGAAATGAAGAAGGACAAGATAGATTTAAAAAAAGATCTTGTCGAGATGAAGGCAGAAATTACAAAATGACATTGGAAGGAAAATCCAGGAGATAGAAGAAAAACTAAGAAAAAACGTGGAAGATTTAAGTGGGAGACAGGACATTTTGGAAGTGGAGATGGAAAAGCAGAAGGAAAAGATACATTTCATCCAAGAAAACATACAGGGAGAATTCTTAAAGAATGCAGAGGTACTTGTGAAGAAGGCTCAAGAAAAAATTGGTTGCGAGACAGAAAAGGATATTAAATCTTTAACAAGGATCACACAACAAAACATAAGGGAGATCAAGGAGTTGGAGACAGGAGTAAGAAAGGAGATGAGCGAAGACAGAGAAGAGACAGAGAGGAAAATTTTGAGAGTACGAAAAGAACTTGAGAGGAATATTAAGGAGTTGAAAGAAGGACAGGACGAAAATTTGGTACAAATAGGAGTAAACGTAGCTAATAACAAAGAAGAACTAGAGGAAAAGATTATGAAAATTGGACAGGAATTCAACAGGATAAGAAGAGGTGGTAGTCATGGAGGTGTCAACATAGAAGAGAGAGAAAAATACAAGAAAATCGAAGAAGAAGTTGAAGACCTACGAAGGCAGATGGGAACGAGACCTATCTACCCTTATCCAGCTATCCTTGATGAGAGCATAAAATTTGAGGGAGATTGCAATAAAATCCACCCGAAGACATTCATAAAAATTCTTAAAAATCGAGTTAGAGGTCTTAATAATTTTGAAGACGTAAAAGAAATTATTAGGAAAAATTTAGGAAAGGAACCTCAGCTATGGTACAACAGTAAAGAGGGGGAATTTCAAGATTTTGAAGATTTCGAGAGATCTTTCCTTCGAGTGTATTGGGGTGAGATCGTACAAGATGAAGTCCGTAAGAGACTATTCCATGGACAATACAATGAGCAGGGGAGGAACTCCATGTACAATCACTCATTGCAACTTTTTTCACAAGCTAGACACTTGGAACCTGAAATGCGTGAAGAGGAGATTGTAAGCTACCTCGCACGTCAGTTCAGACCCCAGATATCCGAAACAATAGCGATTCAGAACATAAAGAGTTTTGAACAGTTGACCTCATACTTGATGAGGGTTGAAAGAAATTTAGTACGAAATAACAACAATAAAACTATCAATAATAACCAGGGGAACCAAAATTTGAATAATAATCATGGTGATAGGCGACAAAGCTATAATCAATTAGTAAATGAAAATAATAATAGATATAATTACAACTACAATAGAAATAGTCCCATGACCAACTATCCAAATTTTGCTTCAAACCAAAATCGCTTTAACAATAATACTAGGGGTAGTAACCCAAATTATCACAACTCTAACTACAATAGAAACAATAATCTTAATAACCAACGTTTTCAACAGAATGGTAATAACCAAAATTTTACAAATAATCAGTCGCATAATCGACAATCTGACACTAATAGTGGTTCTAGAAATCGAACCAATAACAATGATGTATCCAGGGGTTTCATAAGAAGCAGCTCTGATGTTAATCTGAGTCGAGGTTATAGAAACGACTCAGATAGTAACAGAGACAATTTTCAAAATAGACACGTCAATTTTCAGACGTGTGACAGGAGTGTTGAAAGGGGGAACTCCTCTAGAGCGGTAATTTCTAATGGTAGTGGTGGACATCCTGAAGGTGATGCCACCGATACAAATTTTACTGTGATTGACACAAATCACTCACAAAATCCGAGTTTTCATTAGAGGGTGTCATGACTAGCAGTCTGTACGGTTATGTACATCCCAGGGAATTCCTCAAATCAGTAGACTGCCCTGAAAAAGAGGAAAATTTATTAGTCACTATAAAAGGTATTGTTGCAAATAAAAAAATTGATATTCTTATAGACTCAGGATCAGAGGTGTCTCTAATCAATGAATCACTCATAAATAAACTGAATTTAGGAGCTCAACTTATTAAAGTACCAAAGGTGAGCTTAATTGGGATCAATGCAAGGAAGTTTGGTGATGTAAACAGGTCGGTAATTTTGGAAGTGGATCTAACAGGGAAGAAATTACAACTACAATGTCTAGTAGTCCCTAACATGGAGTACGAAATTTTAATGGGAGCTGATGAATTACACAGGAATGGAGCTGATATCAACTACAAGACCAAAAAAGTAATCATTAGAGAAATTGAGGTAGATTTCAATGAAGTTAAGAAGAGCGAAAATGAATCAAATTTAAATGAAGTTCACCATGAAGAGGTGAAGATTAGTAATGTTAATAATTCTAACTATGATGTTCAAATAGAAGGACAAGTTTTAGAAGAAGAAGATGAAAATATGGAAGATTTTGAGGGAGAGATGGAATTAAACAATGATCATGATGAAAGTGACATGTGGAAAAGAGTGAAATTGGATTGTAGCAGGAATAAGAAAAGAGAGGTAGAAGAGTTGCTAAAATTATATGAAAATCTTTTTAACGAGGAATCTAGAGTTGCTAAGGATTATGTACACACATTAAAGGTAAAAGATATGGACAGTTTCCGAGTCAAAAGTTACCCCATTCCATACAAGTATCGGGACGACATGCAAAAGGCACTGGACAAGCTCCTGAAGGATAAGATTATTGAGTATAGCACCACTCCCTACATTAACCCCATAGTGATAGTTAAGAAGAAGGACGGAGACATAAGAATATGTCTGGATGCGCGAAATCTAAATCAAAAGAGCATACCAGAATATGAAGCAGCCCTCACCATAGAGGCAATTTTAGGAAGAATATCCAAAGCCAAAGTGTTTACCAAGTTGGATCTGAAGCATAGCTTCTGGCTAATACCTTTGGCCGAGGAAAGTAGAGATTACACAGGTTTCATAGTCGATGGAGTAGTGTACCGTTTTAGAGTAGTACCTTTTGGCACCCAGTCAGCGACATCGGCGTTACTCAAAGCTCTTCACAAAATTTTAAACAAATACGAATTATTTGTAGTACATTACATAGACGACATCCTCATTTTCTCCGAAAATGACACATTACACCTTGAACACCTAGGGACTGTTTTGAAAGCTTTGGATGAAGCTGGATTAAAGCTAAACATTAAAAATGTCAATTTTTTAAGGAAGAAGTCATCTACTTAGGATATAAGTTAGATAAGGAAGGGGTCAGTATGGATCAAGAAAGGATCAAAGTTATCAAGGAATACAAGAGACCAACAAATCTCAAAACCTTGAGAGGATTTTTGGGTATTTTGCACTACTTCAAACGGTTAGTACCAAATCTAACCGAAAAGGAACTACCACTTCTCGAACTACTCAGAAAGAATGTCAAATGGGTATGGACTAGAGAGAGAGAACAGGCATTTATTGAAATTAAAGAACAGTTTACAGAAAATGTCAAGATTTTCCATCCAGATTATAACAAACCATTCATACTGAGGACTGACGCTTCAAAGAACAGATTTGCTGGGACCTTGATACAAAAACATGAAGGAGGAGAAATACCAATCTCTTTTGTGTCGCGCATCACAAAGAAGTCTGAGAAAAACTACAGTGTGAGCGAGTTAGAACTTGCGAGTATTTTATTCTGTGTGGGAAAGCTAAGATTTTTTTACTTGGGTCCAAATTTATAATCGAAACTGATAATCAAGGTTTAACTACCATTTTAAAGAATAAATTTGGTAATGCAAGAATACATCGATGGGCGTTACTTCTGCAAGAGTACACTTTTGATATCCAGTACATACCTGGTGTTAAGAACACAGTACCAGATGCGATATCGAGAATGGATGGAGAAAAAGCCAAGACCAGAAGGGAAAGGATGGTAGGAATCAATATAATGAAATCAGAAAGGGAATTTTCTCTCTACAAGAAATAGTGGAAGACCAGAAAAATCTGGAGGAGAAAGAAAAACAAAAATGTGAAAAGAAGAACAACATCTACTACAAAACGGTAAAAGGATCGGAACTGTATGTTATTACAGAAAAGTTAGCAAGTAAAATCATCAGGGCGCTTCATGGTATCTATAATCATACTGGAGTCAGAAAAATACATAAAATACTTAGAGAGAATTACATAACAAAAAAGGATCTATCATTAGTCAAAAGGGAGCTCAGAAAATGTGAAGTATGCCAGTTTGCAAAGGAAAAGAATATGGTAAACGAAAATTTGGCAAAATCGATAGTAACTACACATCCTCTAAACATGATAGCGGTAGATTTTATTTCAAATCTTATACCTAGTGAAGAAGGTAATTCTAACATCTTTGTAATTTTAGACCTATTTTCTAAGTTTTTAACAGCCTATCCATGCAGAAGAACCAACAAACGAACAGTCAAGCAACTTATGACGAAATACTTTTTAGAAGTGGGAATTCCAGGGAAGATTTTAATGGATAATGCATCTTATTTTAATAATAACAATTTTAAACTATGGTTAGAGAAGTCTAATGTTTTACCTGTGTATACTAGCATCCGACATCCTTGTGCCAATCCGGCAGAAAGGGCTATTAAGGAACTGACAAAATGTATAAGGATATTGGTTCATGACCAACAACCAAAATGGGAGAAAAATTTGGTAAGGATACAAAATTGTTATAATGACATACCTCATGACATCACGGGAAGAGCACCTATAGTCATCATGAAGAATGAGGCTCCGGATAGACCATGGCTTTCAGTAATAGATTTAGAATACCAGCAGATAATCCAGGAGACCTACAACAAAATTAAAAGAAATGCTGAAAAATACACAGAAAAAGAAATAAGAAGATTAAGAAGCATATTACTTTTAACAAGGGCGAATTGGTACTTCTTAAGGCGTTAAGGGTTCCAAACCGTAGTAAGAATGTATGTGCGAAATTACAGTTGCTTTACGAAGGCCCCTATTTGATTGATACAGAAAACGGTGTTAACAGCTATCACTTAGTACACCCTGTATCTGGGAAATCTAGAGGAATTTTCCATGTTACACAGCTGTACAGATATGTGAGTCCTTCTGATGAAAATTCGGTGTGTTTACCTAAAACATAAAATTTATTAATGGTTATTTAGTTATGTTACAATTACAATTTTGTTAATTACTCTGTTTAAAATTATTTTTAAGGGAATTTCTGTTTTCTTTCATAATTTAAAATGATACAGGTGTCATGACTGGTGAAATGTGGGAACGTTATATTCTAATGAACTTAAAGAGATAAAGAGATTTTCAAAGTATTTGTCATTAAGGACATATTTTGAGATTTATAAATGTTGAGGAAGTACCTCAAATAAAATGAAGTAAATGTGATTTCACTATATTTGTTAAAGGCATATGGTGAGCTAAGGAAAAATTGTTTCTCTGAGAGAAAAGATCTCAGGAAAATTTTCAAGATATGAGAATAATAAGATAATTTAAATATTGTCACGTTTGTGTGTGGACACATAACGAAATATTAATGAGAATAGGAATCGTATGTAACGATTCTATTATGAATACTGATAGATAAATGAGTTTTAATGTAAAATGTTCAATAAAAAAGTAATACCCAGTCAAAGTGTACCAAAAATCATGAACAATACGGAAATTCTCGTGTTAAAGAAGGAAAACTAAGTTGTTTTATTTTAGAAAATGTTTTAGGTAAAGCAATGTTAATAATGTCTATTACTTTTGTCTGGTCTGTGAGAAAAACACACATTAATTAATTTTTGTTAACTTGATTTAATTTAAAATAAATTTAGGTTTGAATTTTCCTGAATTATTCTAGATTGACAAAGCCAATTATAATAATTACAAGAAAATTCAGGGAAATTGTTACGGTTGCATTAGAAGTAGTATACAAATGAGCATGTTTATTTATAAATATTATGAAAAAGATACTGAATTGGTGTACAACATTAGGGGGAAACAATAATTAAAAATCATTATAAGTCTTTGTTCGATTTTTTTATGCAACTAAATTAATAGAAAGAAAGATAATAGCAAAACTACAAGTTGAGTTTAATTTATTCCAGATAATTATTCCATAAATTTTATAAATTTCTTAAATTGTACCTTGAAAATAATTGATTAGTTTTAATTTCTAGATGTTAAGGACAAATTTGTGATCACTCCCAAAATCTGTAGGAATAATTTTAGAATTCCAAATCTCACTAAAATAAAATCACCCTGTACAACAAGGTTCCAATAAACATCATTTGAGCTTACCAGTCACCAACATAAAAAACTGATATTTTTTAGTAACTTTGCTTTCATTGCCAACATAAATTTATTTATTTTTGTTCAAAAGGAAAGCTGGGAAAACAAAAGAATTTTCGGTAACCATGGTTCTGTTGAATCTAAAATCTCTCTCTTGTTTTTTGTTCCTGAAAGCGAAAGGAGGGTAAGAAATTTGTCCTGATAAAATTAGAATTTTTATAAGTAAAATTAAACAATTAACGCATAATAATGCAAGATAGATACTTAAAACGATAAAGTGTGATATAAAAGTGTATTTCCATAAAAATTTAACATACCTGACAAGAAATTGGGGCCAAAGTGTATTGGCATCCAATACCAGCAGTTCCAGGAGAGCAAGCAAGTTATTTAAGCCTTAAGGAACATATTCCTGTCCATTTGAAGGTGACAGCAGTTATAAGGATTCTACATTTGAGGTATTTGGGGCCAATTTTGCTCCAACACATATTTAGCAAGAATTAAGTACCAGGACTCCGCAACATCCACGTATGGACCAAATTCTGAACATTTTTAAGGTGATATCAATTATTATTGTTCTATTATAATACTTGACATTTTCGATAAACTCTAGAATTACAACAATTATTATTGATCTATTTTAATGTTTAACATTTTCGATGAACTTTAGAATTTCATACTAATTTGTTTAATCACTAATTCATTTGTACAAGATCTATATTTATTGTCAAAATTTATTCGTATTATAAAGGTTTTATTTAAATTAGCACGTGCTACAACTTTGATGTAGTTTGTTCTTGGAAGAGAAAACAGGATATTCAGGAATTTTCACATCCATACATTTCAATTAAAGAATACGGTTTTATAACTAAGAACACACTATATTTTCATTTAAGGTACATTTCATAGGAATAAAAGTATAAATTGTACTCACCTGTAACACCAATTCATTTTGGAATCTTTCTAATACATTTTCTTTTAGCGACATTGAACAATAAATATCTCTTTTGAATTTCTGTTTATTTCAAACATAAATTAATCTGAAAAATTTATTTAACGAGAACGACCACTTCTTAATTTGCTTCAATCAGCTGTAACGTCTCAGAACTTTAACCTCACAAAACACAGAATTTGACTAGAGGGAATAATCGCAGAACTTGAACCTACACCAGTAACCTGAGCGGGTGACGTCATACAGTGACCGGAGGAACTACTTAAGTATCTTTTTCGTTATTTGTTTTTAATCATAAAAATTTTTAAGAGTCTCATTGCTTTGAGCAGCTTGGTTTAATTTAATTTCATTGGCGTCATATTTTTTTTAAGAAAATATTGTGGGAGATCATATTGTTGTCGTAGGCGTACCGCTATAGGCAACACGTATTACACAAATACTTTAAAAAAAAAATAAATTTATAAATTTAACCAAATTTAACCCCACAATATAGCCTTGGATTTTTGTCAAAATTCATCAAAAATTTGATTTTTATAAAAAGATTCTAAAACCACTAAATCGACCTCGCAGAACACGAAAATCGCGTCAAAAATGCAAAATTACCGATAATTTGATTAAAAGTTCACTATTTTGGATTGTGAGTATACCCAATTATCATGATTATTTCGGATCTCGATTTAAGGATGTTCTATACATTTTATCGAGAAACTGATTGCACCAGTCGATTCAGCGTTACAAAAAACACCGTTTTCTATAATTTCACGGAATTCTAAAACAAAAAGTTTTTTTCCGAAAAAAAGAAGCAAGACTATAGCCTTGGATTTTTGTCAAAATTCATCAAAAATTTGATTTTTATAAAAAGGTTCTAAAACCACTAAATCGACCTCGCAGAACACGAAAATCGCATCAAAAATGCAAAATAACCGATAATTTGATTAAAAGTTCACTATTTTGGATTGTGAGTATACCCAATCATCATGATTATTTCGGATCTCGATTTAAGGATGGTCTATACCTTTTATCGAGAAACTGATTGCATCAGTCGATTCAGCGTTACAAAAAACACCGTTTTCTATTATTTCACGCAATTCTAAAACAAAAAGTTTTTTCCGAAAAAGAAAGCAAGACTATAGCCTTGGATTTTTGTCAAAATTCATCAAAAATTTGATTTTTATAAAAAGGTTCTAAAACCACTAAATCGACCTCGCAGAACACGAAAATCGCATCAAAAATGCAAAATAACCGATAATTTGATTAAAAGTTCACTATTTTGGATTGTGAGTATACCCAATCATCATGATTATTTCGGATCTCGATTTAAGGATGGTCTATACCTTTTATCGAGAAACTGATTGCATCAGTCGATTCAGCGTTACAAAAAACACCGTTTTCTATAATTTCACGCAATTCTAAAACAAAAAGTTTTTTTCCGAAAAAAAGAAGCAAGACTATAGCCTTGGATTTTTGTCAAAATTCATCAAAAATTTGATTTTTATAAAAAGGTTCTAAAACCACTAAATCGACCTCGCAGAACACGAAAATCGCATCAAAAATGCAAAATAACCGATAATTTGATTAAAAGTTCACTATTTTGGATTGTGAGTATACCCAATCATCATGATTATTTCGGATCTCGATTTAAGGATGTTTTATACATTTTATCTAGAAACTGATTGCACCAGTCGATTCAGCGTTACAAAAAACACCGTTTTCTATAATTTCACGCAATTCTAAAACAAAAAGTTTTTTTCCGAAAAAAAGAAGCAAGACTATAGCCTTGGATTTTTGTCAAAATTCATCAAAAATTTGATTTTTATAAAAAGGTTCTAAAACTACTAAATCGACCTCGCAGAACACAAAAATCGCATCAAAAATGCAAAATAACCGATAATTTGATTAAAAGTTCACTATTTTGGATTGTGAGTATACCCAATCATCATGGTTATTTCGGATCTCGATTTAAGGATGTTCTATACATTTTATCGAGAAACTGATTGCACCAGTCGATTCAGCGTTACAAAAAACAACGTTCTCTATAATTTCACGCAATTCTAAAACAATAAGTTTTTTTCCGAAAAAAAGAAGCAAGACTATAGCCTTGGATTTTTGTCAAAATTCATCAAAAATTTGATTTTCATAAAAAGGTTCTAAAACCACTAAATCGACCTCGCAGAACACGAAAATCGCATCAAAAATGCAAAATAACCGATAATTTGATTAAAAGTTCACTATTTTGGATTGTGAGTATACCCAATCATCATGGTTATTTCGGATCTCGATTTAAGGATGTTCTATACATTTTATCGAGAAACTGATTGCACCAGTCGATTCAGCGTTACAAAAAACACCGTTCTCTATAATTTCACGCAATTCTAAAACAATAAGTTTTTTTCCGAAAAAAAGAAGCAAGACTATAGCCTTGGATTTTTGTCAAAATTCATCAAAAATTTGATTTTCATAAAAAGGTTCTAAAACCACTAAATCGACCTCGCAGAACACGAAAATCGCATCAAAAATGCAAAATAACCGATAATTTGATTAAAAGTTCACTATTTTGGATTGTGAGTATACCCAATCATCATGATTATTTCAAATCTCGATTTAAGGATGTTCTATACATTTTATCGAGAAACTGATTGCATCAGTCGATTCAGCGTTACAAAAAACACCGTTTTCTATAATTTCACGCAATTCTAAAACAAAAAGTTTTTTTCCGAAAAAAAGAAGCAAGACTATAGCCTTGGATTTTTGTCAAAATTCATCAAAAATTTGATTTTTATAAAAAGGTTCTAAAACCACTAAATCGACCTCGCAGAACACGAAAATCGCATCAAAAATGCAAAATAACCGATAATTTGATTAAAAGTTCACTATTTTGGATTGTGAGTATACCCAATCATTATGATTATTTCGGATCTCGATTTAAGGATGTTCTATACATTTTATCGAGAAACTGATTGCATCAGTTGATTCAGCGTTACAAAAAACACCGTTTTCTATAATTTCACGCAATTCTAAAACAAAAAGTTTTTTTCCGAAAAAAACAAGCAAGACTATAGCCTTGGATTTTTGTCCAAATTCATCAAAAATTTGATTTTTATAAAAAGGTTCTAAAACCACTAAATCGACCTCGCAGAACACGAAAATGGCATCAAAAATGCAAAATAACCGATAATTTGATTAAAAGTTCACTATTTTGGATTGTGAGTATACCCAATCATCATGATTATTTTGGATCCCGATTTAAGGATGTTCTATACATTTTATCGAGAAACTGATTGCACCAGTCGATTCAGCGTTACAAAAAACACCGTTTTCTATAATTTCACGCAATTCTAAAACAAAAATTTTTTTTTCGAAAAAAAAAAGCAAGGCTATAGACTTGGATTTTTGTCAAAATTCATCAAAAATTTGATTTTTATAAAAAGGTTCTAAAACCACTAAATCGACCTCGCAGAACACAAAAATCGGGTCAAAAATGCAAAATAACCGATAATTTGATTAAAAGTTCACTATTTTGGATTGTGAGTATACCCAATCATCATGATTATTTCGGATCTCGATTTAAGGATGTTCTATACATTTTATCGAGAAACTGATTGCACCAGTCGATTCAGCGTTACAAAAAACACCGTTCTCTATAATTTCACGCAATTCTAAAACAAAAAGTTTTTTTCCGAAAAAAACAAGCAAGACTATAGCCTTGGATTTTTGTCCAAATTCATCAAAAATTTGATTTTTATAAAAAGGTTCTAAAACCACTAAATCGACCTCGCAGAACACGAAAATGGCATCAAAAATGCAAAATAACCGATAATTTGATTAAAAGTTCACTATTTTGGATTGTGAGTATACCCAATCATCATGGTTATTTTGGATCTCGATTTAAGGATGTTCTATACACATAATCGGGAAACTGATTGCACCAGTCGATTCAGCGTTACAAAAAACACCGTTCCCTATAATTTCACGCAACTCTAAAACAAAAAGTTTTTTTCCGAAAAAAAGAAGCAAGACTATAGCCTTGGATTTTTGTCAAAATTCATCAAAAATTTGATTTTTATAAAAAGGTTCTAAAACCACTAAATCGACCTCGCAGAACACAAAAATCGCATCAAAAATGCAAAATAACCGATAATTTGATTAAAAGTTCACTATTTTGGATTGTGAGTATACCCAATCATCATGGTTATTTCGGATCTCGATTTAAGGATGTTCTATACATTTTATCGAAAAACTGATTGCACCAGTCGATTCAGCGTTACAAAAAACACCGTTCTCTATAATTTCACGCAATTCTAAAACAATAAGTTTTTTTCCGAAAAAAAGAAGCAAGACTATAGCCTTGGATTTTTGTCAAAATTCATCAAAAATTTGATTTTCATAAAAAGGTTCTAAAACCACTAAATCGACCTCGCAGAACACGAAAATCGCGTCAAAAATGCAAAATTACCGATAATTTGATTAAAAGTTCACTATTTTGGATTGTGAGTATACCCAATCATCATGATTATTTCGGATCTCGATTTAAGGATGGTCTATACATTTTATCGAGAAACTGATTGCACCAGTCGATTCAGCGTTACAAAAAACACCGTTTTCTATAATTTCACGCAATTCTAAAACAAAAGTTTTTTTCCCAAAAAAAGAAGCAAGACTATAGCCTTGGATTTTTGTCAAAATTCATCAAAAATTTGATTTTTATAAAAAGGTTCTAAAACCACTAAATCGACCTCGCAGAACACGAAAATCGCAGTAAAAATGCAAAATAACCGATAATTTGATTAAAAGTTCACTATTTTGGATTGTGAGTATACCCAATCATCATGATTATTTCGGATCTCGATTTAAGGATGGTCTATACATTTTATCGAGAAACTGATTGCACCAGTCGATTCAGCGTTACAAAAAACACCGTTTTCTATAATTTCACGCAATTCTAAAACAAAAAGTTTTTTCTCGAAAAAAAGAAGCAAGACTATAGCCTTGGATTTTTGTCAAAATTCATCAAAAATTTGATTTTTATAAAAAGGTTCTAAAACCACTAAATCGACCTCGCAGAACACGAAAATCGCAGTAAAAATGCAAAATAACCGATAATTTGATTAAAAGTTCACTATTTTGGATTGTGAGTATACCCAATCATCATGATTAGTTCGGATCTCGATTTAAGGATGTTCTATACATTTTATCGAGAAACTGATTGCGACAGTCGATTCAGCGTTACAAAAAACACCGTTTTCTATAATTTCACGCAATTCTAAAACAAAAAGTTTTTTCTCGAAAAAAAGAAGCAAGACTATAGCCTTGGATTTTTGTCAAAATTCATCAAAAATTTGATTTTTATAAAAAGGTTCTAAAACCACTAAATCGACCTTGCAGAACACGAAAATCGCGTCAAAAATGCAAAATTACCGATAATTTAATTAAAAGTTCACTATTTTGGATTGTGAGTATACCCAATCATCATGATTAGTTCGGATCTCGATATAAGGATGTTCTATACATTTTATCGAGAAACTGATTGCGACAGTCGATTCAGCGTTACAAAAAACACCGTTTTCTATAATTTCACGCCATTCTAAAACAAAAAGTTTTTTCTCGAAAAAAAGAAGCAAGACTATAGCCTTGGATTTTTGTCAAAATTCATCAAAAATTTGATTTTTATAAAAAGGTTCTAAAACCACTAAATCGACCTCGCAGAACACGAAAATCGCGTCAAAAATGCAAAATTACCGATAATTTAATTAAAAGTTCACTATTTTGGATTGTGAGTATACCCAATCATCATGATTATTTCAAATCTCGATTTAAGGATGTTCTATACATTTTATCGAGAAACTGATTGCACCAGTCGATTCAGCGTTACAAAAAACACCGTTTTCTATAATTTCACGCCATTCTAAAACAAAAAGTTTTTTCTCGAAAAAAAGAAGCAAGACTATAGCCTTGGATTTTTGTCAAAATTCATCAAAAATTTGATTTTTATAAAAAGGTTCTAAAACCACTAAATCGACCTTGCAGAACACGAAAATCGCGTCAAAAATGCAAAATTACCGATAATTTAATTAAAAGTTCACTATTTTGGATTGTGAGTATACCCAATCATCATGATTATTTCGGATCTCGATTTAAGGATGTTCTATACATTTTATTGAGAAACTGATTGCACCAGTCGATTCAGCGTTACAAAAAACACCGTTTTCTACAATTTCACGCAATTCTAAAACAAAAAGTTTTTTCTCGAAAAAAAGAAGCAAGACTATAGCCTTGGATTTTTGTCAAAATTCATCAAAAATTTGATTTTTATAAAAAGGTTATAAAACCACTAAATCGACCTCGCAGAACACGAAAATCGCGTCAAAAATGCAAAATTACCGATAATTTAATTAAAAGTTCACTATTTTGGATTGTGAGTATACCCAATCATCATGATTATTTCAAATCTCGATTTAAGGATGTTCTATACATTTTATCGAGAAACTGATTGCACCAGTCGATTCAGCGTTACAAAAAACACCGTTTTCTATAATTTCACGCAATTCTAAAACAAAAAGTTTTTTCTCGAAAAAAAGAAGCAAGACTATAGCCTTGGATTTTTGTCAAAATTCATCAAAAATTTGATTTTTATAAAAAGGTTATAAAACCACTAAATCGACCTCGCGGAACACGAAAATCGCGTCAAAAATGCAAAATTACCGATAATTTAATTAAAAGTTCACTATTTTGGATTGTGAGTATACCCAATCATCATGATTAGTTCGGATCTCGATTTAAGGATGTTCTATACATTTTATCGAGAAACTGATTGCGACAGTCGATTCAGCGTTACAAAAAACACCGTTTTCTATAATTTCACGCAATTCTAAAACAAAAAGTTTTTTCTCGAAAAAACGAAGCAAGACTATAGCCTTGGATTTTTGTCAAAATTCATCAAAAATTTGATTTTTATATAAAGGTTCTAAAACCACTAAATCGACCTCGCAGAACACGAAAATCGCGTAAAAATGCAAAATTACCGATAATTTGATTAAAACTTCACTACTTTGGATTGTGAGTATACCCAATCATCATGATTAGTTCGGATCTCGATTTAAGGATGTTCTATACATTTTATCGAGAAACTGATTGCACCAGTCGATTCAGCGTTACAAAAAACACCGTTTTCTATAATTTCACGCAATTCTAAAACAAACAAATATTTATCGAAATAAAGAAGCAAGACAATAGCCTTGGATTTTTGTCAAAATTCATCAAAAATTTGATTTTTATAAAAAGGTTCTAAAACCACTAAATCGACCTCGCAGAACACGAAAATCGCGTCAAAAATGCAAAATTACCGATAATTTGATTAAAACTTCACTACTTTGGATTGTGAGTATACCCAATCATCATGATTATTTCGGATCTCGATTTAAGGATGGTCTATACATTTTATCGAGAAACTGATTGCACCAGTCGATTCAGCGTTACAAAAACACCGTTTTCTATAATTTCACGCAATTCTAAAACAAAAAGTTTTTTTCCGAAAAAGAAGCAAGACTATAGCCTTGGATTTTTGTCCAAATTCATCAAAAATTTGATTTTTATAAAAGGTTCTAAAACCACTAAATCGACCTCGCAGAACACGAAAATGGCATCAAAAATGCAAAATAACCGATAATTTGATTAAAAGTTCACTATTTTGGATTGTGAGTATACCCAATCATCATGGTTATTTTGGATCTCGATTTAAGGATGTTCTATACACATAATCGGGAAACTGATTGCACCAGTCGATTCAGCGTTACAAAAAACACCGTTTTCTATAATTTCACGCAACTCTAAAACAAAAAGTTTTTTTCCGAAAAAAAGAAGCAAGACTATAGCCTTGGATTTTTGTCAAAATTCATCAAAAATTTGATTTTTATAAAAAGGTTCTAAAACCACTAAATCGACCTCGCAGAACACGAAAATCGCGTCAAAAATGCAAAATTACCGATAATTTGATTAAAACTTCACTACTTTGGATTGTGAGTATACCCAATCATCATGATTATTTCGGATCTCGATTTAAGGATGGTCTATACATTTTATCGAGAAACTGATTGCACCAGTCGATTCAGCGTTACAAAAAACACCGTTTTCTATAATTTCACGCAACTCTAAAACAAAAAGTTTTTTTCCGAAAAAAAGAAGCAAGACTATAGCCTTGGATTTTTGTCAAAATTCATCAAAAATTTGATTTTTATAAAAAGGTTCTAAAACCACTAAATCGACCTCGCAGAACACGAAAATCGCGTCAAAAATGCAAAATTACCGATAATTTGATTAAAACTTCACTACTTTGGATTGTGAGTATACCCAATCATCATGATTATTTCGGATCTCGATTTAAGGATGGTCTATACATTTTATCGAGAAACTGATTGCACCAGTCGATTCAGCGTTACAAAAAACACCGTTTTCTATAATTTCACGCAATTCTAAAACAAAAAGTTTTTTTCCGAAAAAAAGAAGCAAGACTATAGCCTTGGATTTTTGTCCAAATTCATCAAAAATTTGATTTTTATAAAAAGGTTCTAAAACCACTAAATCGACCTCGCAGAACACGAAAATGGCATCAAAAATGCAAAATAACCGATAATTTGATTAAAAGTTCACTATTTTGGATTGTGAGTATACCCAATCATCATGGTTATTTTGGATCTCGATTTAAGGATGTTCTATACACATAATCGGGAAACTGATTGCACCAGTCGATTCAGCGTTACAAAAAACACCGTTTTCTATAATTTCACGCAACTCTAAAACAAAAAGTTTTTTTCCGAAAAAGAAGCAAGACTATAGCCTTGGATTTTTGTCAAAATTCATCAAAAATTTGATTTTTATAAAAAGGTTCTAAAACCACTAAATCGACCTCGCAGAACACGAAAATCGCAGTAAAAATGCAAAATAACCGATAATTTGATTAAAAGTTCACTATTTTGGATTGTGAGTATACCCAATCATCATGATTATTTCGGATCTCGATTTAAGGATGTTTTATACATTTTATCTAGAAACTGATTGCACCAGTCAATTCAGCGTTACAAAAAACACCGTTTTCTATAATTTCACGCAACTCTAAAACAAAAAGTTTTTTTCCGAAAAAAAGAAGCAAGACTATAGCCTTGGATTTTTGTCAAAATTCATCAATAATTTGATTTTTATAAAAAGGTTATAAAACCACTAAATCGACCTCGCAGAACACGAAAATCGCGTCAAAAATGCAAAATTACCGATAATTTAATTAAAAGTTCACTATTTTGGATTGTGAGTATACCCAATCATCATGATTAGTTCGGATCTCGATTTAAGGATGTTCTATACATTTTATCGAGAAACTGATTGCGACAGTCGATTCAGCGTTACAAAAAACACCGTTTTCTATAATTTCACGCAATTCTAAAACAAAAAGTTTTTTCTCGAAAAAACGAAGCAAGACTATAGCCTTGGATTTTTGTCAAAATTCATCAAAAATTTGATTTTTATATAAAGGTTCTAAAACCACTAAATCGACCTCGCAGAACACGAAAATCGCGTAAAAAATGCAAAATTACCGATAATTTGATTAAAACTTCACTACTTTGGATTGTGAGTATACCCAATCATCATGATTAGTTCGGATCTCGATTTAAGGATGTTCTATACATTTTATCGAGAAACTGATTGCACCAGTCGATTCAGCGTTACAAAAAACACCGTTTTCTATAATTTCACGCAATTCTAAAACAAAAAGTTTTTTCTCGAAAAAAAGAAGCAAGACTATAGCCTTGGATTTTTGTCAAAATTCATCAAAAATTTGATTTTTATAAAAAGGTTCTAAAACCACTAAATCGACCTCGCAGAACACGAAAATCGCGTCAAAAATGCAAAATTACCGATAATTTGATTAAAAGTTCACTATTTTGGATTGTGAGTATACCCAATCATCATGATTATTTCGGATCTCGATTTAAGGATGTTCTATACATTTTATCGAGAAACTGATTGCATCAGTCGATTCAGCGTTACAAAAAACACCGTTTTCTATAATTTCACGCAATTCTAAAACAAAAAGTTTTTTTCCGAAAAAAACAAGCAAGACTATAGCCTTGGATTTTTGTCCAAATTCATCAAAAATTTGATTTTTATAAAAAGGTTCTAAAACCACTAAATCGACCTCGCAGAACACGAAAATGGCATCAAAAATGCAAAATAACCGATAATTTGATTAAAAGTTCACTATTTTGGATTGTGAGTATACCCAATCATCATGATTATTTCGGATCTCGATTTAAGGATGTTCTATACATTTTATCGAGAAACTGATTGCACCAGTCGATTCAGCGTTACAAAAAACACCGTTTTCTATAATTTCACGCAATTCTAAAACAAAAAGTTTTCTTCCGAAAAAAACAAGCAAGACTATAGCCTTGGATTTTTGTCCAAATTCATCAAAAATTTGATTTTTATAAAAAGGTTCTAAAACCACTAAATCGACCTCGCAGAACACGAAAATGGCATCAAAAATGCAAAATAACCGATAATTTGATTAAAAGTTCACTATTTTGGATTGTGAGTATACCCAATCATCATGATTATTTCGGATCTCGATTTAAGGATGTTCTATACATTTTATCGAGAAACTGATTGCACCAGTCGATTCAGCGTTACAAAAAACACCGTTCTCTATAATTTCACGCAATTCTAAAACAAAAAGTTTTTTTCCGAAAAAAACAAGCAAGACTTGGATTTTTGTCCAAATTCATCAAAAATTTGATTTTTATAAAAAGGTTCTAAAACCACTAAATCGACCTCGCAGAACACGAAAATGGCATCAAAAATGCAAAATAACCGATAATTTGATTAAAAGTTCACTATTTTGGATTGTGAGTATACCCAATCATCATGATTATTTCGGATCTCGATTTAAGGATGTTCTATACATTTTATCGAGAAACTGATTGCATCAGTCGATTCAGCGTTACAAAAAACACCGTTTTCTATAATTTCACGCAATTCTAAAACAAAAAGTTTTTTTCCGAAAAAAAGAAGCAAGACTATAGCCTTGGATTTTTGTCAAAATTCATCAAAAATTTGATTTTTATAAAAAGGTTCTAAAACCAATAAATCGACCTCGCAGAACACGAAAATCGCATCAAAAATGCAAAATAACCGATAATTTGATTAAAAGTTCACTATTTTGGATTGTGAGTATACCCAATCATCATGATTATTTCGGATCTCGATTTAAGGATGGTCTATACATTTTATCGAGAAACTGATTGCATCAGTCGATTCAGCGTTACAAAAAACACCGTTTTCTATAATTTCACGCAATTCTAAAACAAAAAGTTTTTTCTCGAAAAAAAGAAGCAAGACTATAGCCTTGGATTTTTGTCAAAATTCATCAAATATTTGATTTTTATAAAAAGGTTCTAAAACCACTAAATCGACCTCGCAGAACACGAAAATCGCATCAAAAATGCAAAATAACCGATAATTTGATTAAAAGTTCACTATTTTGGATTGTGAGTATACCCAATCATCATGATTATTTCGGATCTCGATTTAAGGATGTTTTATACATTTTATCTAGAAACTGATTGCACCAGTCAATTCAGCGTTACAAAAAACACCGTTTTCTATAATTTCACGCAACTCTAAAACAAAAAGTTTTTTTCCGAAAAAAAGAAGCAAGACTATAGCCTTGGATTTTTGTCAAAATTCATCAAAAATTTGATTTTTATAAAAAGGTTCTAAAACCACTAAATCGACCTCGCAGAACACGAAAATCGCGTCAAAAATGCAAAATTACCGATAATTTAATTAAAAGTTCACTATTTTGGATTGTGAGTATACCCAATCATCATAATTAGTTCGGATCTCGATTTAAGGATGTTTTATACATTTTATCTAGAAACTGATTGCACCAGTCGATTCAGCGTTACAAAAAACACCGTTTTCTATAATTTCACGCAATTCTAAAACAAAAAGTTTTTTTCCGAAAAAAAGAAGCAAGACTATAGCCTTGGATTTTTGTCAAAATTCATCAAAAATTTGATTTTTATAAAAAGGTTCTAAAACCACTAAATCGACCTCGCAGAACACGAAAATCGCGTCAAAAATGCAAAATTACCGATAATTTGATTAAAAGTTCACTATTTTGGATTGTGAGTATACCCAATCATCATGATTATTTCGGATCTCGATTTAAGGATGGTCTATACATTTTATCTAGAAACTGATTGCACCAGTCAATTCAGCGTTACAAAAAACACCGTTTTCTATAATTTCACGCAACTCTAAAACAAAAAGTTTTTTTCCGAAAATAAGAAGCAAGACTATAGCATTTGATTTTTTTCAAAATTCATCTTATATTTGATTTTTATAAAAATGTTCTATAACCACTAAATCGTCCTCGCAGAACACGAAAATCGCTTCAAAAATGCAAAATAACCGATAATTTGATTAAAAG